>VNJV01007194.1:0-38659 GCA_008042635.1 Drosophila nikananu
AAACCCGCCTCTAACAAAGCACACTCGAAGAAATATCATACCATTAAGCAAAATAAATAAAAGAAAATATTGAATTCAAAGGGAAGACCATGGGGGCATTTAGTATGCATTTCTTCAAGCCTTTTTGTATACCTTTGATTTCGAAAGACTATTTTCCTTGAGTGTATGCAGAACGAGTAGTGCCCGAGGCGGATGCAGTTGGGCCCGGCATCCGGTTGTCAAGGCGAAAACCAGGGACAGGATACAGCTGGGGACAAAGGACACGCGTCGGCGGCAGCATGCTAAAAAGTTATTGTGGCAACAGATGTTGGGTATTTAAAAACCAAACCAAACGATGGCGGAGAGCGAGAGCGAGAGCAGCTAAAAAGTCGCCATGAAAAGGCAGAAATCAAAACAATTGACAGCAATCAGTGGGACACACAGACGCACAACCATTCGCACAGGGGAAGAAAAAGGGGATTTAATTTTTGTTTGGCATGGGCCAGGACTCACCTCCAGGACGACGCCCTCGAGGGCTGGCTGGGAGATGTTCTTCAAATTGCTGTGATTCAATTTCGGGGCACTGTCGGCCCGATTGCGACCCAGTGATTGATTCGACGTCTTGTTATCGGCCTTGCTCAGCATCGAATTGTTCGAGGACTTGTGATTAATCTCCAGCGCGGAGCGCAGGATATCAACTTTCGAGGCGCTGCCGATGTTGCCATGGCGGGGCACACCCCGCAAGGACTCCACATTATAGCTGCTGCGACGCACCGACAGATGGTCATGGATATCGGCCTGGGGGTTAGAAAATTCAATTTAAAATCGGGCAACGAAAGATCATTAACCAAAAATAATGGCAAGATAAAGCAATGACAGATGGCTGTCGGATGTCTTTTGAGTTTAAATTGGTTCAGTAAAGGATTAGGCTTGGGATCATTAATAAATTGAAATATCTGAGCAAAAAATCTAAGAAACATTGATTAAGATAAGTTTTTCGGTTTATTGTTATTATTTATTTAAAGCCACGCCCTCGCTCCTTCTCATAACTCACCCGCGATCCCCTGGGCAGTGATGACAAACTACCAATCTGATTGTACTTAATCATCAGACTGAGTCGCTCCAAGGACATGGAAGTGCCCTGCTCCTTCGTAGCTGGCTCCGTGAGCTTCTCCGTTTCGCCGGCCTCAACGGCCTCCACCTCCTCCTCGGACTCCTCGGTGGTGTGATCGAATTTGCGCAGCCAAATCAGATGAAGGAGCCCGTAGGCAATACCACCGACCACAGCCAGCAGACCCATGTAGCGGAAAGCATCTCGAGTGCCGAACTGACCAATAAGGAGTCCTCCAGTAAAACTACCACTGCCTCGTCCTTAAATGGGAGACAAACCAAATGTGATTACATGTACGTAAGTGCCTCATTAGGAGAGTGCACAGGGAGAAAGTGAAGTGCCAGAATTTAAGTAATGAATTTATGTATAAATTTAGACACTTTAAAAGAGATTTTAAATATATTTTCTTATACATATTGATGCTCACAAGTTATTACAGGTATAGTAAAGAAAGAAAACTTAATAAAGTAATCATTTTTAACTGCCTTGTTCCTGTGTAAGAAGACTTGAAGCTACACACTTACCCAAACTGAAATGGGCCATGCCCAGGACACCAATCAGGGTGGCCAGCAAACTTTTTGGTGCCAGTATCGAGCAGTAGGTCGCCGCCGCCACCCACATCAGATGGCAGGATAACGACTCCATGGCCTCGAACGGAAAACACCACCAGGCATTCCTTTAACAGGGAAAGCGGAAAAAGGGAATTCAATTTGGCATTGCATTAGGCCGACATGTGACCAGCATTATTCGCACTCACTCGATGAAGGAGTAGCCCACCAGGCGGCCGGCGTGCGAGAAGAACGCGATGATAATCAAATTAACGTGCCCAAAGATCCGTGTGATTTTCTCCGCCCCGTAAAGGAAGGGAATGCTGCTCACTGTGCCCACGGTAATGGTGATTCCTGGTCAATAAAATTAGGCATAAATAAAACAAAAGCAACATAAGCAAACACTTCTGATTTCAAACTCACCCAGCAAATAGTTGGGAGCCCCCAGCTCCTTGAGATACAGAAACAGGAAGCTCTCAATGAAGCCCCAGAAATTGCCAAGGACAAACAGGAATATTATAAAGGCAATTACATGCGGCATTTTCAACAAATTCCACAGATCTCTGAACACATTGTCCGCCGGCAATTTCTCGCCAAGTGGCATCATCAGCACCGACATCGTGGATATCACCAGCAGGACATCGTACGTGTAAAAGGCAGCCGAGTAATCCGTATATCCCAATCCCCGCGATGAGTAATCAATCATAATGCCGGTTATCGGCGAGAATATGGCCATGCCGATGCTGGAGAACAATCGCTCGCGACCAAAATCGCCACCATACTTCTCAATCATTGTCAGGGCAATGGGATCCATGATGGTGACTCCTGCTGACAGCATGGTGGTGGCCAAAAATCTGGTAACAAAAGAGGAGGAAAAATTTTACAAATGTTGTATATTATTTATAGAATGATTGAGTTACCTCAGCAAGAAGTAAACCCAGAAAATGATCTCATCAGTCTCCTTGTAGTCCGGCGGGCAAATCTCAGGTGCATTCATGGTGAAGGTGCACCTTTGGATCATGCATTTCCCAGCTGTCGAACCCAAACTAGAGATATTCGTGCGTCGCACCAGACCGCCGCACCTCAGATCGAGTTCATCCAAATCCGTGAGATTGATATTGGCCCTAACAAGGGAGTCTTCACCGAATCTCTGCCGGATGTCGGTGACCGTCTCATTGGCATCCTGCTCAATCTCCATGCCCAGTTGCTCGGTGGGATCGGCCAGATCGGGATGCATTTGCAGCATAAAGTAGGTGGCATCGTCATTATCGGAATGCACCCAGCTGCTGCTGATATTGCTGCCAGTCACTGTTTAAAAATACGAAATAGAAATAAATTAGAAGAACTTTTCAGACTATAAAATATTCTAAAACTATCATTAAAATATATAACTTATTTTTAAACCCTCTCAAGATACCTAATTTTCTTCCGAAAATGTTCCTTTATATCTACAATTATGTTACATATTTTCCTTTAGAAAAACTCTCCCCGCTGTGCTTTCACTAATCAGACAAGCAGGAAAATTGCTTTGTCTCCTTTCATGCACTTTTCTGCACCCCCGAGGCGTGCAGATTCACAGTCTAATTCTGATTCTTATTCTGAGTTGTGTCCTGTTTTGTCCTGGGCCTTGATGTCCTGCGCCGACCATGCATGACCAATTTCCAATTGTGCCAAGTGTCAGGAGTACGGCCGAGTGTAATGCCATCATGTTTAGTTAGTTATGCACTTTTGTCTGCCGCTTTTCCTGCTGCTGCTGTAGCTGCTGCTGCTGCCGTCGAGCTCCTTTTTCATGAATTCCCACATTGTGGAAATTTCTGGCCAGGACATTAGCAAACTTTCCGACTCTTCTGAGCCCTGTGCCAGTGAAGTACGGCCAGGGAGAAGTTTGGCCAACATCTGATGTACACATGACTTATGATTAGGACATGATTTAGGTTTCGTGTTTTAGGGATTAGGGGAACGACTATGGGAACAAATGGAGGAAGTTTGGGTACTGGCTAGAAATGTGTTAAGATTGATTGATTGTTAGAGGGATGTTTCATGAATTGAATATTAAATATTTGGGGTATTAAAGAGGCTTTCCTAATGGGTAAATTATTTAAATAATATATAAATCAATCAAAGTTTGTAATTTCTTAAATAAAATAATATTTTCTACTTATAAGAACATTAAATTGTTGCAAAATATATAATCTCACAGGTAACCACCATTAATATTAAATTCTTTGGAAAATCTACTTCTCCCCTAAGCCCAACTGTTTACTTAAGTTATTATCCTTAAAAAGGAACTCTACTTTTCCCCCATCTACATGGGAAATAATTTCCTCTTACTCCCCTGCATATTTTCCCAACTTGACGCCCACTTTTAATAATGTGGAATAAGAACGCCTTTGTGAAGTTTTTTCCCTGGGAATTGGAAAAAAGTTTCCCCGTAAACTTTGGCTCCACACAAAACGTCAGGCTTTAATGACAACCACCAGCCACCGCACCGCCACGCACTCGCTCAGGTTGAGTTATACTTATTTTTCTGTTAGTTTCACAGAGTGAGTCGACCCGAGTCGAGTCGGTCTTTGGCTTTTATGGTGCAAGTTGTTCCCCCTGCTCCCCTCTGACCACATTCCCGCTCCTGGTAGCAGCTCACAAAAGACGGAAAAACAAACTAATAAAAGTAAAACACACACGGATGGGGGAAGAACACAGACAGGGACACGGATACGGACATCGACACGGACACGGACACGGTCCAAGGATGTGGACACCAATAAATGGCTGGTGATGGGAGGGGGAAGAGCCTGCTGGTAGGGTATTGCAAGTCGTCAACAAGTAAAACGAGTGGAGAACAAAGCCAGCAACTAGAAGCCACATGCAGTGGGTGCACTTCAATAAATTATTTTAGGAGAGTTTTAACTCACTGAACGGGTTTTTTGGAAACTTGAAGGACAAATTCATAATTTTGTTAGTTTGAAAGGTAGGGGAATTAAGTAGAATTAATTCTTAAGATTTAAGGAGCATAATTAATTGATTTAAATGCTAATTCTAATATTTATCAGCAGCCTTTAAAAGTTTGTAAGTTAGAAAATGTGATATTTGAAGATTATAAACTCAAATGTTTAATATTTTAAAGTTTAAAACAATTTTCTAATTATAAATTGGAACTGTTTAAAACATAGTTCTGTAGGTTTAAGTTCCCCAGCTTTAAGTAAACTGTTTAGTGTTTATTATATTTGTCAATGATACTTAGTTAAAGAAAATCAATAATATTTACAATTACTAGAACCTAATCAATGTTGCATTTAATATTATTTAATATTTTATATTTATAATAATATTAATATGTATTCTAAAGTAAATAAAAATCCTTTGGAAAACAAAGTACAGAAAATTCCCAAGCTTTAGGTAACATTTGTCTTCTTCATTTAAATAATTAATGTTACTTAGCACAGAAGAACAATAATATTTACATGTATAAGAACCCAAATTATTTATTTTATTTTAAATTTATAATTGAAAACAAATTTGTTATTTAATACAAAATCCCTATACTACATAGTTCTGTACCTATAAATATCCAATCTTGAACTACAATGTTTATGCTTCGCTGTAATAATTAATATTACGTGGCCCAACAAGTACATACTAATACCTTTAATAGTTAGTAAAACCCCATCTCTAACTCGAATTCAATGAGAAATATCTAATATTTCTGCGAGTGCAGCCAACTAGCAACGATAATAACGCTGTCTGTGGTCAGTCGCTGGCTGAATGAGAGGGGACTCTGCTGTGGAAGGGTTCATCACGTCACTTACAATTCAATCCCTGCATGGACATGGCGGACAGTTCGGCTGACGATGCCATCTCCTGGCCCATCGCCGGCTCCTTCAGCTGGGACATTGGCGGGAACATGGTCGATGGCATATTAAGTACTTCTTGGTATCTGCTCCTCGTTTGCGTTGCGAATAGCGCTGGCAATGATGACGCCGGCGATGAGGTGGTCGATGTGGTCAGCGGGGGCTGCGATGAACTCGACTCGGCGAAGGGTTCCCGTTCCCGTTCCCGTTCCCTTGTGGTCACCGCTCCTCCACTGGCGGCGGTCGTCGTACTCGCTGTGGTCGTCGTCGTTAGCTGGGATCTCTGGGTGGTGGCCGGACGGACATCGTATGCCGGGGTGTTCGTGTAGAGCTGAGGATTAACTTGCTCCTGCATCAAACAATAGTCGACGCACTGATGCACAGCCAATTCCAGCTCCGGTTCCTCTGGACATTCTCGGCTTGGACATGGAGACCACCAAACCTGCAGGGAAAAAAAATAAACAGGAGAATAAAAATAAGACAATAGGAATGTATTGCAGATTAGGAATGAAGCAAAGGATTTGTACAAGCAGAAGGCAGGTTCCGCAAAAGCTTCGAAGTCCTTACATCGATTGCTTGAGCCAACAGTGAGCTTCAGTGATTCGATTTGGTTTCGAATGGGATTATTTAATGCCACAGAATATGTCAGGGAGTTGTTAGAAATCAAAGTAGGCCCTGCTTTAAAATCTGGCAACATTACTTTTGATTTGGTAAAGTAATAAAGTAGGCCTTGACCCTACGTTCGGCTTACTTAACTGACGATCCAGCGTTCTCAACTCATTTCTCAGTTACCAGCCCGGTGATTGGTTGTCTAGTTGTCTATTATTTAGAATCAGAACCCAAAAAAATTCAGAGAAAGAAATTCCAAGCTGTCGAAATGTCCTCGGTGCCGATTCGTAAGTGGATCAATGAGCTCCGCGATTTTGCCACTTCACCTATCACCGTCTTCGGTATCTGCGGCTTCATGGCCTATGTTGCATACACCAAGACCAGGCGCCGTTATGTAACCTACGACGATGAAGACTACCAGAACGAGGGCCACGTGAACCAGCCGGTTCCTTTAAGGGGACTGAAGCTCACTCGAAAGCAGCTGGCCGAATATAACTCCAATCGGGCCGACAAAACATATCTGGTGGCCCTAAATGATGTGATCTATGATGTTTCGAGTGGCTCGAACGATTTCGGACCCGGACGTAAGCATGCCCTGCTCCCGGGCACAGAGATTAGCGATTACATAATGAAGGAATCGCAGGAGAGGGGATGCAAGTATGAAATATGTTTGAATGAGTGGCGCAATTTGCTGGAGGATATGTTTTATCGCGCTGGAAAGCTGGTCAACAATGCAGACACCACATTGGACTCGGTGACTGAAGAAATCGACGAAAGCGAAGTAGAGGCAGATCAGGATCTGGAGCTGGGTGAAGCAGGGGAGGATACCAGTTCCGATGACGAATCCAATCTCACCACCCTCCTGAAGAAGGGTTCCCGGGCTAAGGATGACCGCGACGAGGAGGACATTGAGACCACCCTCAAACCCGCTCCATAAATTCCACACACATTGCCCATTGAAATCCAGACAAAAGTGGCACTTAACTCATCATAAGCCTCGTATATGAACTTAAGCCCTTTGCCATAATAACACCAACAAAAGTAAATATCTACGAACCTTATGTATATCCAGAATTAACGCCAGCCACACTGAGAAACCAAAAAGTCTGTCGCACTGCTGTCCACATTTTATACACACTTTTTACGCACTTTTCATACTTTTCATATCTCAATTTTAAGTACTTTAACACTGAAATGGATATTCTACGATACATTCCGAGCACAAACAAACCAAATATATAATTCAATGGGCAAAATGAAGTGTCTTTAAGTGTTTTTATTGAAATATCAATGAATTTTAAAGAGTCTCTGGTACTTTTGTAAAGTTCCAGACAATGTTTTCAATGCAGAATTTCATGAATTTCGCTCTGTGCCCTGCCTGCGGCTATGTGTTCGTGTTTCTGCATATATCCGTTACCAATTTTAATGTGAATTCAATAAGGCTCATCCAAGGGTTGCACGGGGCTGATTGGGCGGGAGTATCGAGCGAATGCCTGCAATAATAAAATGGTAATTTCCGTTCGCCGTCGTCGATGCCAAATAAATTTATGCCAAACGGCAAACAGAAGCGGGGGCTCTATAATGGCATAAAATAGTAAACCGCAAGCAACAGGACATGGCCACTGTAACGGGAGGCAGGACATGGTACATGGTTACAAGGCTCCCAGAATGGAGACGTCCGGCGAACGTGCGGGCTGAACACAAATGTAGCCATAAGATGCGTTTTCAGGCCCTTATGGCCAGGAACTAACTTTTGCGAGGGGTATATGGCAGCAGAGGATGGATTTTAATATAATATATTATATATACTGGAATATTTGAATAAAAGAAAGAGGATTTATTGGAGACTAATATGGGGAGGTTTCGAAAAGTAGCTATATCTTGGGGCATTTATTTTATATTTTTAATTTGAAATTTTATTGCTTATCACATTGCTTTCATTGTTCTTCAAATATTACTAATATCATTTTAAGAATATATTTTATATAGTTTACGTGTGTTAATATAAATTAAAAGAGGGAATATTATGTAATTCTTACTAAATTCAAATAAGATGTCGAAGTCCTTAAAGGAATAATATATATTGCGGAATTTTATATTTAAAATTGAAATTTTAGTTTTTTTGTATACTACTTCTAGCCTTTTTAAATATTATTCATGTAAATATAGTTTATATATATGAATGTGTATATATTTATGTACATATATATATTTTAAGGAGATAATATTTATGTATATAAAATAAACTCGAATAAATGTAATAATAATCTTAAATATAATGCAGTGTTTTCACTATATTTTCCAGAGTATTCCCTGTATGTATACTTTACTTTAAGTAGAGAATATTATGATATCTAAAATTAATTCCAATAAAAACCTTAGTCTATATTACAATGTAATATTTTTATTTATTTTCCCAGAGTATTATCTAGTCAGTTTTTGTGCCCTAGTCATTGTCCTGTTTGCTGCAGCTATTTTAATGGTGTTATTGTATTTTATGGGCACATCATAAATACAAATTCAATATACGCCCGTGCCAAGTGCCGAATGCTGAGTGGAGTGAACTGCGGGTGGAGTTTTCGAGGGCGAATGCCTGTGCGTATCTGTGAGATACATTCGTGAAATGAGGCGAAAGCTAAGGGGCTTTTTTGGCCAAGGGCCAGAGCGTTCCCCCCAAAATAGCAGTTCCATTGCGTTTCATTACGACTAACGGCAATGGCTCGAGTGTGAGCACAAGAAAGATTTTAATGTGGGCACGAGTGTGTGCGAGTGTGTGCCACTGTGTGGGTGTTTTAGTGCGGCTTAAGTGCTGGCAAAACGACACTAAGATAAATGTACGTGATACACAGGCACGCCGACCGAAACACTTACACTCGCACTCGCCAGAATTACTTCAATCTGTTTGGAAATCTCCAAGAATACTGTCAATTTTTATCATTTAATGTTTATTTTATATGAATTTTGGCTCTAAAAAAGGTGCAAAGAAATCAAACTATTTTAATGATTCAGTGATGATTTTATCTAAATTTCAGTAAACCACAAGTACTTTAGTTTAGCTGTAAAAAAAAATAAAAAATATGTAAATAAAGTGTCTGCAATTTAACAAAAGCCTTGATTTAATTATCTATATTTCGGTGATATATAATTGTACTATAGACAAATTTATAAAATCACACATTTAATATTTTAAAATATTCTACAAACTCCATATTTATTTATTAAAGAACTCAATAATTAAGATATAAAGGCTCAATTTACTCTGAAAAATATTTTCAATCAATTAATATTTCGTTTTTCCCTACTGAGCTTCAATATTAGTTTTCAATTTAATTTTCCTGAAGCTGGAAAAACAAATTATATTATTTTACAAACTCCTGCATTTGAATAAGTGCATGTCCTGTTTTACCTTAACAGGATTTCTTTTTTGTTAGTGCTTGTAAACCTGATGTGCACTCGCATTTAAGTGGATTTTGTTTTCTGTTTTTTTTTTTTTGGCATATCCGCCCCCATGCTTCGGGGGGAAGTTTGCTGTATGGAAGTGGGCGAGGGCCCCGAATTTCCCTCGATCGCAGGAAAATCATGCAGTTGGTTTCGGTGAGCTGTTTCTAATGCGTTCCGTTCGCTTGTTGGCTGTCAAGAACGCTTCGGCTGCTGTTTCTGTCATTTTCTATTTTCCATTTTCCATTTACCATTTACCATTTGCCAATGGAATTTGCTTAGCCTTAGCATCCTGCTGCCCTCAATGGCAAGAGGGCCCTTTGGCTTCGTTTCGCCAGGGTATCTCTGCCATGCAGATGCTTTCCTCGGTCCATAATTCGATTTATGTAAAACTCTTGTAGTCCTTGCAGTCGTTGCAGTCCTTCGACAGCTGCAATTTGCTGGCAATGCTCAAGAGCGGCTTCCTCTCCAAATGCCACTGCCAAAAGGTGTGAGAGACACGGCCGACTCCATAAAGAATGCAATTCCGAAGGGGATTGAACTCTGGTCGAACACCTTGTACATACGTACTACATATAGTACATTTATAGCCGAAATCTCTTCCTGGCAGCCATAAAGCATGTACTCAAATTTGTTATGCCACATCTGACCGGCTTAGAGGACACAGGACACAGAGGGCACAGCGCCCAAAGGACACGCAATAAGCAGCAGTCCCCCCAGTCGGGGGCGGAGTCGTTTGCATTGATATGATCATCAGCATAAAACGTACACACACACATGTATATTGATATCAATAAAAAGAAAACGCTAAGGGAAATCCCTTACTGAAATAGGAGTACAGCAAAAATAAATTTCTGAGCCCCGGCGACCCCTTTCAGATATCGTGACAGTTATTTGCTTTATTTCGATGATTTTACATGACGCAAATTTATGCACAAATGCAGATAGAACCAGAATCAGACCTCAACCGGCGGCAGCAAAAAGAAAATGGAAAACTGAAGGGATGCTTTCAGCTGCTGCACTTGCAGGGTGACAAAAACAGATGCACTCGAAAAAGGAATTATGCTTCGGAGAGAAACTGGAATTTGTACATAAGAAGTTAGTTTGCTTTCTTTGTAATGTCAAGTTAATGTCACATTTTATTAGTAAGAACTTCATATAATTTTCAAAGAAAATAAATACTATTTTAATTATACATTTAATACATTCTAATTCCAACTCCAGTTTATGCCTCAATTTCCCTTAGAATTGAGTAACTTCAATCTAAGACTGTACACAAAATTCCGCAACACCCTGCGTATACGTAATATTTACCCATCCTGACGTTGTCTGTGTGTGTTGTTATGGACACTGTGTATGCGTTCGGTGTGCGTTTGTGTGTGCGCCAGCATGTGGCAAGCTGCTGGGAGCCCAGAAATCGACACGAAGTATCTGGAAACGCGAAACGTGCCACGCATTAGATACACAAGCGCAGTGTTCTGGTGTGCGTGCTGGCGTGTTGCATGTGACAACATTATGTTGCCATTGTTGTTGTTGCCGTCGTATAAATGCCGGCTTTTATGTAGTTTTCTCCTGCTCCACAGCACTTCTCGCTCGCCGTGACTCTCCGCCAAATAGAGACATGCCGTGACTGAAGTGAGACCATTGTGCTAAAAGTGTAGGGAAGAGGACTTAAAGGCACCCCCCGAATGGCTAAGAGGATGCCGAAGATTTTTGGCAACTTGCACATAACAATTGCCATTGAAAATTTCCTGACTGACAGTGATAAAGTTAGCATTTTCTTTTAAACTCTGTTAAGCAACAAGAAACTCAAGTTTAAGAAGAGAAAGATTTTAAAAAATGTTGCGAATAATAATATATTGTGATATTTATATGAATATTAAGCATATAAGACAATCACATGTAACTAATTAATTAACACAAGTGACGGAAACGAATTCATTCGTATTGCTTTCCGCTGGAACTTTAATAAATTCCACATACGAAAGTATTCAGTTTTAGTTACAATGAGCTCAGGTACCAAAATGAAGGCGCTTCTGCCAGTATTTTTCTTGAGTGAGTACTTAAAGTACATACTTCAACTGACAACTAAAATTAACCTTATTATATTTCATTGTAACGAGAAAAGCTTCAAGCGTATCAGCAATAAAATAAAATGTGTATTTATAATCTAAATTGAAATAAATTGTAGTATCAAATATACAAGATAACAGAATGTAATTAATTAACTAAGGTGAGCTAGTCTGTTCGGTAACAAGCTTACCAAATCCCTTCGTTATACTCTCTCAAATAATTGTAATAAATACCACATTCCAATGAATTTAGTTTCAGTTGCAAAATATTTGTGAAGCAAAATGAAGGTCCTACTCCTACTTTTAACTTTGAGTGAGTACATAAACCAATGATACTCACAATTAATAGGTATTAATTATGATTCCCTACTTTCTTACAAGAAATGGTCAATACCCAGATAGGAATTTCCCAGAGAATAAATGCCATTGTTCTTAAATACAAGTTCGAAAGCAAGTATAACCCTGAATTCTTCGCATGGGTTGAAGATCTTAACCGCATTGGTAAAACTCCAAGTTATATGGTAAAAGCTAATACACTTCGCGACTTCCAAGCATACGACAAACAACGTCAGCACTTGGAACAGAAAATACTTGTCCGCATAAACATACTCGACAGCTTATTTCATGATAAAGGACTGTCCAAAGCCTGCGCCGACAAGTATCTAGAACAAAAAAAGGCGCTCATCAAATTTAAAATTATGTCTAATGCGGAAAAAAGGGAAAAACTGGAAAATAACTCTCGCAAATGTACTTTGGTAGATACTAAACAAAAGATATCACCAACAAAATCCACGTTGATAAGTACAAGCGCCGAGCCTGAGGTGACTGTGATCACGATAACTAGAATTAATAGTCCATATTTACCTATTATTAATCATTGTTAAAAGGCTAAAATATAAATGTAACTATTGAATTAAGCAAAACTACAGCTCTTATGGACAATGTTCATTGAAGGTAACTCGAAAAAGGTAAGCAAATGTGATTAATTAACAGTCAGTAACTAAAAACTGAACTTCCCGTTGGCCCACTTGAGTTGGCTCACAAATGTTAAAGTCATCAAGTGGCAAATGGGCCAGTGGGAGGACATGCATGTGTGGGAGTAAGCGCATTAAAACTGCACAAGAGCAACAGCTGTTTTCCAGTAGCAGGAGAATAATGCATCCGGGAACTTTCACCAGAGTGGTAAACGGGGTGGGGAGGTGGTTGAGTGGTGGGGTGATTGGGTGGTTAGGCGAACCGCAGCCTCATCATTTTTAGCTCTTAACTAAACAAGCGTCTCAAGGTATTTGCTCCACGCACCTCAACCACAGTCGCCTAAGCAGATTACAGCCTTCGACAAACATTCAACCGGATTGAATTCAAGTTAGAGCGCTTTAATCGATGACAGGTGGGGGTTCTGATTTTCCTAGAAAGGATACACAGCGGAAAAGTAGCAGCAAAGTAGGTTGTTTAAACTAAGTTGAGGTAAACTAAATAATTGTTTAAAAATGTCTTGGAAAAATACACAAATTTAAACGAATTCAAACTGTTCTAAAAATGCATTTGATAATTCTTTAAATGTTATTTTCTTGTGTTAAACTTACCTCAATATCGCCGCTGTCTGCATGTCTCAGCACGAATGCCGAAGGCACCACTCCCGGGATCTCCTGCTGTGGTATAAAGAGCAGCGAGTGATGGAAAATCGCATTCAGCAGTAGACTCATCACAACCACCGGTTTGTATTTGCCAAATTTGTCAACGAGGAAACCTTCAGAACGAAAAATACAAAATAAAATAAGAACCGACTGAATCTGTCGAAAATGTAAGCAAAATTGCAGCAAGATGGTTTGGCAACTGCAGCCAAGGCTGTGCACATCGTGTAGACATCAACAAATAAGTTGTCTACATATTTGGCAGAGGGTTTTGATTGGTTGCCTCACAGCTTAAATGCAGTTTGGTTGTATTTTTCTAGTTTGTTTCTTGTATTTTTTAAGGCGTTTTAAGAGAGATGAAAATTACTAATGTATTTTTAAAGCTTGCAATCTTTTAAACATTTTCTACAATTGCAAATAGAAATCTTCTTTATTTCCCTCGTATTTCCATTCCGATTTCATTGCCCTCCGGCACTTGAAGTTCCCAATACCCATTAAATCGGACTATCAACCATGATTATAAGCCAACTTAGTTGATCGACATTTTGATGTAGCAACTTTACGAGGGCGTTTTCACTGGGCTCACATTTTATATATAGTATATATTTCTCTTTTTTCCCAGGCTTTTATCTCCGCCAATTCGACCAGCTTTATGCACTTTTCACAGCCCCAACGACCCCCAGTGGCCGGTCCCTCGTCCTTTTGTGTCCGTGTGCATCTTTTTCAACATTTATCTGCGGCACGAGTATCCACATAAAATGTTTAAAAACCTTCGCTGTCGCCAACATTCCATACCGCAAATGCATTTTAAAAATGCAAAAAGCAAATAATAAGAATGCATAAAAAACAGCGGCACAAAAGGAACAGGACCCGACCGCAGGATGGGGGCACTTCACATACAGGCAGTCAAAGGCGAGCAACAAGAACGTTGTTTAATTGTCATTTAAAACTGCAAGTGAATTAAATTATTCGCACTCGTCCGGAAAAGTGCTTGGCCCGAAAAAAATTAACGTAAATTGAGAGAGGGAGAGCAGAATAAAAGTAAAATCAAATGTATTGAGTTTTGTTTATATGTATTTATGTGAGGACAGTCACAAACCCGATGGTTTTCACAAAAAAATATTTATTTTAATTATTTTTCAGACTTTTTTTATGTTTTTATTTTATTAAGGCAAAAACTGAAAAGATAGCTAACTCGTTATTCAACTTCTGTTCCCTTGCAGGGTATAGTATTATTATTATATATAAATATATTTATATATAGAGTATGGGTCACATTTTTGGCATAAAAAATCGGGAACTTCTTCAGTGGTTTTTTGATCGTAACTTGGCTTAAACTCAACCGATTTCAGTCTGGTTTGGTTTTTTCTTCTTAGTTTTCAATGGAGAACTTTTCTGCATTCAAAACTCGATTTCTAAATTTTTGCCAATTTTTTACAATTTTGACGATGTGACCCCTTTAATTTTTTAGAAAAAAATGAGGCTCAAAAATCGAGAACTTTTTCCGTGGTTTTTTGATCGTAACTTGCCTTAAACTCATCCGATTTCAGTCTGGTTTGGTTTTTTCTTCTTAGTTTTTAATGGAGAACTTCTGCATTTAAAACTCGATTTCTAATTTTTGGCCAATTTTTGACAATTTTCTGTGTTTATATACCGCAAATTCTTCCATCGAATTCGTCAAAAATATAAATAAATATTTACAAAAATTGGATGACTCCACACACTCACAAATAGCATAATTAAAATGTGTCACTTTCGTTGGCGAAATTCGCTTGGTTTAATTCCTGGCTCTTGCTCTTGTCCTCTCGACCGAATAATCCAACAAAGCGAAACTTTTAATTAAAATCACAACGCAGTACAGCGCTAATTAAGGTGCATTTAAAACACTTACACCCGACGACGCACCCCACTGCCGGTTACTCACCTGTGATGGGCGGGCTAAGAAATGTGGTGAAGGGCAGCGCCAGGTAGATAATTGCAATCTCCTCCACCGTGAGGCCAATCGACTGCATGTGGATCGTCAGATAGGGCAAGAGGGAGGAGGTGGCTGCAAGTCACAAAGAAATACGGATTATTGCGTAAATTATTAAGAATCGGAGAGGAGGAGAAGCTAATTAACTGCCGGAAATGTGAGAGAAGGGAAATTACCCAAAATGAAATGAAGGAATTTCCTATGGTCAAAAGAAGGAAATTAAAAATGAGTCCTGGAAAATGGAAAGACAAGGAAAACCAAATTGATGGATGAGAGAATGATTGATTGGCTTTCGCATTAAACTAACTACATTTCAGTTTTTTTTTCTCCCCAACTTGAGCTGTGTTATGCTTTTTGCACACCTGTATAAATAAGCTTTTAATTGAATTAAATTTTCTTTAATTGCGGGGGATAATATAAACATAAGAAAATAATTTATTTAGAAAGCCAAAGCCGTGGGAAAAATATGTACGGAAAAGAATAATTTGTTCTTTTTAATCAGGAATATTTATGATACTTTAATCAAACTAAATAATGAATTTAAAAGAAAAATATCAAATTGCTTAATATTGAATCATATTTCAAATAAATCATATTTCGTATATATTACAAAATCGTTTAAAGTACTCCAGAGTTGACACAGGGAAACCGAAATCGAAAATGGGCGCCGCAGATAATCTTCTTGCATTTCAATAATTTATGGACATTAACGCACCAAGCACGCGTCACGTGGCTGCAGTGGGGAAAGGCGGAAAATCGAGAGAATCCACGGAAAATGATGGCAACAAATTGGGCGAAACGGAAACGGTGTGAAGCAGTCATGAGTCACGTTTGCTACCAAAAATTCCACCCCACCGCCCTGCTGCGACCAATTTTTCCACAGCCTTGACCAATTTAAATGCAAACACACCGAAGGATACACAGGGCACGTAGGCTGGTGTGTGCGTGCGTGTAGGGGGGACGGGGTAAAGTGCGTGTCCTGAATGAAATTCGTTTGTTAAAGTGCAGTTAACACTCGGCCCCGGGAAAATGGCGGCTTGAATTCGGTTTTTACAGCTCTTGCATCGCCTCAGATAATTAACAATAATATGCTCGCCATCGTTCCGTGTGTGTGTGTGGCTCCGTTTGTGTTTGCTCAATGCAATAACAATTAATTGCTCGCTCGCCGGACCGCCGCTGCTCCCCAGTTCCTTCCTTCTCGCGCGCGGCGGAAACGGAAACGCAAGCATGTCAGGGTTGTTTGGCTTGGCGGCCATTCATGTTCGCTCGAATTCTCCCAACTGGCCCTGCAAAAGTTTCCACTCAGTTTCCGTTCAGTTGGGATCTGTTCCTGCCACGTTGTCATTCGTAATTAATGGCTCTCAGCTGGAGATGTGAATCGAAAATAAGATAACCATTTAAAAATGGTGAATATATCTGGAGAATCGTTGAAAAGTTTAAAACATTGACAATAAAAATTTGTATTGGCTACTAGCCTTGGAATTAGCTGAGAAAATGATCCTACAATCTTCCGCAGTCTTGGAATTACTTAAATAACAATTTCTTTAATAATATTTTTTAATAATATTAATACTTAATAAAAAAATTCGATCTTTATATGGTTGTCCATGAAATTCATACAATTATTGAAATATTCTGCCATCACTGCGCATTTCGAGTTCCACTTTAATAATAATTATTCCGTTTTTCACTTGTCATGTTTATTTTCAGGTATGCACAAAGTTTTGGCAACGCACCCATTGCCATCTATGCAATTTGCATTTGTTCGGCTCGCCCCGCAACTATATTGCACTTTATTTATGAATTTCTGAGCGTACATGCGAAAGAGACTCATAAACTGACACTGACAGATGCAAAATGTGCTGCCGGTATTAATTGCAATTCATTCTTCTACCTTTCTGTATTTATTTTTGGCAATTTATTGACCGGTGAATAGGGAATCGCCAATTGGAATTTGCTATGAGTTATGGACAACACAAAAAAATTGTTTGATAATTAAATTTTGAAAGGGGGTTTAATTGAAATTAAAGCTGAAAATATATATATATTTTTTTAAGGGGAAGTTGAATATATTAAATGGTTTTTAATAAATAAACAGAAAACACTGGACGGATAAACAAATTTAAATGTTTTACTTATTAGCCCTTTAGGTTGGAATGTGCATAATAAATTTAAAATTTATGCCCAAAGTGTTTCAAAAGAACTGAAAGCCCAATGTAGTTTTAAAGTTCAAAAGGAAAACCATACAAAAATAATGAAAAAAGAACAAAGGCATATTAATTAAAATGAAATCCATGTTGAACAAATAATTTAACATAATTTATTAAATCACAAGGGATTCTGATGCCAACAAAGGAGCATATTTCAGTGACTAATTACTGTTAATTATATGTGTGCATATAAAAAAAAGGGAAAAATTAATAGTGTTTCTGATTAATGATTTTCTGGATGCACATATTTGTGAATGTAATAAAGATTTAAATGCATAGGTTTATAAACAAACATGTATGTTTTCAAATAACTAAAGAACAAGTTATTTTGTTTTATTATTACAACTTAGGGTACATAAATCGTCGGTTGTTTCTTTTAATCCAGACTTTTCTTTATTACCATCATATTTTTAGATATGCTTATTATTAAATAATAATCAAGTAAAAAAATATTTTGAAAATTACAAAAGAAAGTGTAAAGTTCTTAATTATTTAATTAATAAAATGCCTTTCGTTAGCCTAAAGTTAACTATAAAATAACATTCTATGCTTTTATGTGTGTATATTTTCTAAGCTAATTAAATTAAATTGTGAACTTTGAACTGCCCAAAAAATCTGAGACGAAAATAAAAAGAATCCTCGGCTCAACTTGAGCCAAATAAAAAACGCATTAATACTCATTTTAGCGACAATTTGAGTTTAATGGCATAAGACAACGAGTAGCTGCTAGGGGGGGAGGATTTGTGGGTGGGTTGTGTATATGTACAAGTACATATATATACATATGCATGTGTGTGGCAAAATGTTTTTGCCATTGACCGCCAGAGAAAAACGAAAATGGCGCGCACGGTCAGAAAATGGAGGCGAATCAAAGTAAACCTTTCTCAAGCTTAAATCACATAAGCTAGATTTATTTACAAAAGGCCTACACAGACACACACACGTACACACAAGAGGGGGAGGCAGGTTGGGGGGCCTTATGAATGCTTAATTGCCACACGCTGGGAAAATCTGCTCAATGTGCATCATCCGTGGCATTCTCTAACTGAATTTATACAAATGTGTTACATATTTCCCTCGGCCTAATTGATCACTTCCGACCGACCAGGCCCAGTCCGGGGCGAGGGTATGGCGATTTCGGTGGTTGTGATAATGAATTCAGATTCACTGCCAGAGCACAAGTCGGACTTTGCTCAACATTTTCCAGATGCTGCAGTGCCATGTGAACATGTGTGTATGTTTGTGTTTGTTTTTTTTTGAGAGATGGAAAAAGAAAACTGTACTTGCATATATTTTGGGGGAGGTATTTTTCATTTAATTCAATAGAAATTACATTGTAGGAATTCCTAATCCTTTAGTAAATAATTTAGAGGAAGAAACTGAAGTGAAAACTGAAAACTTGTATAGAAAACTTAAGCCTTTTACTTTGCAAATAGGATACTTTACGGGAAAACTATTCAGATATTTTAAATTACTTAGAAGGAATTACAGTATTAGCCTTCTCTAGCCTTTAATAAATAATTTACAGGCCAAGAGTTAAGCAAACAATCAAAATGTAATAGAAAACGTATTAATTTTACTTTATGTTTATGCATTTTCAAGCTTTAAAATGGTGAATTTGAAATTTTACAGATGTTGCCTCAAGTTTAATACAAGGAAGGAACCCTTTTAATTTTAAAATCCTCAAAA
The DNA here is from genome assembly GCA_008042635.1 of Drosophila nikananu. Lineage (NCBI taxonomy): Eukaryota > Metazoa > Arthropoda > Insecta > Diptera > Drosophilidae > Drosophila > Drosophila nikananu. The sequence continues at coordinate 19,108 of VNJV01007194.1, forward strand.
GTACGTTTAAAAGGCAGCCAAAAATAAATGTAAGCAAATAAACCTATTAATTATTAAATCCATAAAAGTGAGATTTAAAATATAATCAAGCAAATACCCAACCGAGTTGAATTGCCTTCGCAATCAGTTAATATCTTATCAATCAAGGATATCTACAGCCAAGTTATCTTCCCTCCACAAATCCCACTTTCTCTCTTTGCCCAACCGAAAACCCAAAGCATACAACGTGTCGTATGCGTGATGTATGAACACTATAAAGCTTATCACAGCACCTGAAACTCCATCTGCAGCCTGCGTTTCAGTCACGTTTTTTATTTTAGGTGAAGAACATTGTTAAAAGTGATTTCTAATTGGTTTCTAATTACATTTAAGGGCATTTACTCACCGCCATACATCACGAAGAGGGTTATTTTCAGCATTATCAGGTTTGGATTGATGCCATGTCGCTGGCAAAATTCACCGAATCGCGACAGTTCGACCTTCTCGGTTTTTATCGGCTCCGTGGCCATTTCCTCGTTGACCATTTTCCCCATTTTCCCGCGGGGGGTATTTGTTTTGAAGTTCGTTACAATGGTGGGTGGAAAATTGTCACCGATCTAAGTTTCTCGGTCACACACAAACACACCCACAGAGAGAGAGAGAGAGAGAGAGAGACACACACACAGACTAACACATTGCGAGGCACTCAAAATTAAATCCCTAGTTTATTTCGCTTTTTTACGATTCCTCTCGTTTTTTGTGTGAGGCTGGCTTTTTCTTGTGATTTTGATTAAATTCAATTGAAATTTGTGATCATCAGGGCGGACTAAGCAAGCTGTTGCTGCCTATATATGTACATTATCATTCACTTGCATATATTCGATAGAGTTTCCTTTTATTTCTAGCACTCTAAACACTTTATTCTTATTTTAGCATATTCTTTGGTATTCAAACTCAATTGGATTTTCCGTTTTCCTCACAATTTTCAAGGTTTTCTTCTTTCCACACTTGCTCCACTTTAGGCACTGACACACACACACGCACACAATTTGTTATTCCAAAAATTCACTGCGGTTTTCCTTCATTTGATTTCCTTTGCCGCTTGAACTTTCCCAGTCGCCGTTCGCTTTGTGACTGAGCTGAAGGAAAATGAAAATCTCTTATCAACCTCTCAGCCTCGGCTGTATCTCTGTATCACAGATCTCCAGATCCCCAGATCCCACAGATCTCAGAGCACACGATGATCATAATGATGATGCTGATTCTAACTTAAATTGATGCGCTCCTCTGTGTTGGTGACAGATCTTGAGCTCTTCTCGTTGTTGATGCGACAGAGGATCGCCGAGAGATAATGTCTCCCGTATTTCTTGAATGGAGATAAAAAAAGCCAACGGAACCTGAGCGACGTCTGACGTGCGACAATGTCGCGATCTCCGCAAGAGTGACTGACAGATCAGGGCGGGGGCGGTGGTGAGAGATCGGGGAAATCTGGGAGAGAAAATCCCTGGGTAGGCCAAGGTTCAGTGTAGATATTACCCCTCGAAAATACACAAAAAGTGATAGCAAAAGATGCAGATGAAACTCTATATTTGGCAGTTTAGTAACTGACTTTTGTTGTTATTTTCTTTTAGTTATTTATGGGATCTACTCATATTTTTTAATATTTTTTAAATAGTTTACTACACAAATTCCTAAGCCTTACATTTTCTTTTCAACCTTTATCAGCCGTATTCAAAAGCAGTGCAAAAATCTCCTTTCCACGAGAAAATTTCACCCTGAACAGCCTTGGGACTCTTAAAGGGATTGACACTGGAAAAACTTTTTAAAATCTTTAAAGTTTTAGGCATTTCCCCGAAGAAGATTTCTTGAATTTTTCCAAACGTTGCGAATCGAAGACGGAACTCAACTGACCAACATTGAAAACATTTTTTCGATAAGACACACAAAAAAAACGCATTAACTGATAGGGAAATTACAAAGGCATAACGATTGATTGATTGGTATCAAAGCACGTGTTGCCTGAGGCCTCTAATTAGCTGATATGTTTGGCCTGACAACTGTAGTTTCTTTTAATTTCAAAACTTTTTTTCTCCCCGTGTCTGCCCATATTTTTGCCCCACTGACCCGGCTTAACCTCCGTATTAAAAATATATAAAACCATGCATAAAGAGCTTAAATGATTAGCCGCGCTTCCTGAAATGGGGGAGTTCATAACTCTGTTTTGTTAGTTGAGGCAGCGGCAAGCGGATAAGATAATGGGTTTCCATCTCATGTGTCATGTGAGTGCAAAGTAAAATATTTGTACTGTCTCGGCACGGAGCAGAAAACTACTGCAAATATATGAATATCTAATTCGGAGAACGGAGGACCGAATGTGATGCCAGCTTGATCAGTTTCGAGGCCCTTTTCGACGCGGTTTCATTTTATCTCTTAATCTATTTAGTTGTCAAAGATACCGAGAGTATCGGATACGGCGAGTATAATATACTTTTATATTTAGCACGCATCTATCTGAGATGGATATGGGATATCAGGAGGGGCAAACACAAACATGTTGTAAAACAAAATACGTAAGCAAAGTTGTCCCAGACTCCCGTGCCCATTTTTTTTTTTTTGTTGTTCTTTAACTTTTTTATCAGCGAGGAGCACAATCAGAAGCTGCAGCAAAATCAGAATCAGCAAAGGTTTTATTGAGCGCCATGGAGAGAGCTATAAGCAAGGTATTGGATCAAAATGGTTCAAATTCTGTTAACCCTTTAGACTCGGCTTTAAAAATGAAAGTTTCTATTTAATTATGATAGGAATTAAATTTTTAAACCCCTTCTGTGATATTTTAGCAATTAACTTTGAAATTTAAGGGTTGATGAGAAGGCTTTAGAGGAAAGTGGTGTTTATCCCGAAAGATAAAATTAAAGGACTGTTCAAAAAGAAATATCGCTGGAAAAATCCTAATTCTAGTCTTTTAGGATACTTTAACTTGTAATGAAATTAAAGGCAGCAGATGATTAGTCAACTTGAAAAAAAACCAACTTGGTTCGTACTAAAACATAGGAAATTGGGAATAAATTAATTCAATTAATCAACAAATTTAACTTGAAAATAACGAACTTTTAGATTTCGAAATGCCTTGAACAGGTTGTGGCCAATTTTGGAAGTTTTCGGTTACGTTCCTTTTCATAGCATACTTTCCCACCATTTTCCGGAAAAGTTAACCCATTTTCAATAGATGGCGCCAGCGACCGACCACGTTTGAAAAGTCTGGCATCGCAGGTCGCTCGTGACCTCAAAATCTGGCAGCGCTAAGTCGTTAAGTCTGGCAACGTTGCTAAAAATCCTAACAACTGCCAGACTTTGCTGTCGCGAGCAACCAGCGTTACCAGACTTTCTCCAGAATTCACCATGTCAGAAAAATTAATTCACCATGAATTTCAGAGAATTTCTTAGCAAAATTAGGTGAATTTGTTTGCCGTCGCTCATCCGCAATTTTAAGAAAAGCTGAAAAGAGCAAAATATATGTTTTAAATTAATATATTTTTATTTATTCTAAATTTTATTTAAAACATTTAAAACAAATTTGACGGGAAAAAAGCTGAACTTTAAGAATAAGAAATATATGCCCAGACCTAAAAAAAAAACGGAAAAAAGCCATTTTATATGAAAAATCCAGAATTCCCAATTCCCGCCAGAAAAAAAACTAAATTTGACGGCAAACAAGCTGAACTTTAAGAATAAGAGATATATGCCCCGACTTAAAAAAAAGCCAATTCATATGAAAAATCCAGAATTCCCGCAAATTCTCAATTTTTCTCACATCTGAATTTAAAAAAAAAAAAAGCCAAATTTGACGGGGAAAAAGCGGAAATGACATCACAGTTGGTTAGCCAAGCAAGTTTTTTCGTGTCCGTCCCACGTTTGGACGTGTTTATCGGCTGCTCCGCTGTACCGTCGCTTCGCGCGCGTGTGTGTGTTTCTTGCTTTGCGTTCTGTGTTTTTGTGTTTGGCGGCGTGCGGCGTTTGCAAGAATAAGAAAAGAGGCACTAGTAGCGGAGAAATACAAATAATATTCAATTAGTGTCCGCGGCGATAAAGCTATTAAGCATTATCTTAACGCCACGCCGAGATTAGATAAAATAAATGGCAAAATAAACGAATAGTGTGCGCAAAACAGCGGGCAAAAGGCAGAAAAGCCAAATAAGCAAAGAGAAAGAAAGAAAAGAAGTTCAAAGCCAGCACACAGACGGCGTCCCTCTGAATGCGTGTGTGCAAGTGTGCCTGTGTGCAAAAATTGTTAGTGTGTGCGTGTGTTGTTTTTGTTGTTAGTGCACCTGTCTGCAAAAAATAAAAACAGTGACAAAACCATAACAACAAAAACAAAAGGTTGAGGAAATTTAGAAGCGAATTTCCCAAAAATTCAAAAGAAAACCATAAACCAAAAATATTGAAAAACAAAAATCAAATTTAAGGAATAAGAAAGTAAAAGAAACCGGAAAGATACAGAGGAAGAGAGAAGGTTGTTGTGAATTGATGAACCAGCTGAAAGGAACGAGACAAACAGGAATTACTAAAAAAAAAACTACAAAAATCCTGTTCTCATCAGCAATATTCGAAGGAAATTCCCACTAAAGGTGCGTTTGACCCATTTTCAATCTGTGAATTTCAATTTTTGGGCCTGTTTTATACTCGGGGGTTGACGAATTCCTTCAGAGTCTGGAGGCTGTGCTGCGTGTGTCGAAATTCAGTGTTTTTGCCTAGACTTTCGGGCTAAAGGTGGATGGATGAGCCTCCCCTTTTGGGGGTGGTTTTTCGCTCTCAGCTGAGCGCGGCCTCGCAATTTCTCAATGTGTACATATTTTGAAGGCCATGTACCAAGGTCCAGCAACAACACATTTGTGAAGGTTTTAAAAGGGAGTCTGTGGAAGTTACCACTTGAAACTGTTGAATAATTCCTGAATAGTCTGCGAAAAGTCTCAAAAATATAGCTAAAAAGTTTACCTTTAGGTTTAGCACAGCAAAAAGAAAAGCTGTCTAGGCTGGTTATAAATATTTTATCAAAGAGAATTTAGAGAAAAATAGTTTAGCTTTTTTTAAATTTATTTTAAATTTATAAATAAAACACTAATTGAACCAGTTTATATGCTTAAATTTCCAGAACATCGTTTAGGTTTGTGTAATTTTTCTATCCTAATTAATCTTGGCGTAATATTTTAGACAGAAATACATACAATTACCTAGCAGATAAATATACAATTTAATCTTTGTGAATTGTTTATATTTTAAACCACATAAAACCATAAAACCAGCCAAACCAAACCAAATTGCTGAACTTGACCCAAACACATACATTTAACACTAAGATCCAGCCGCCCCCTCGCCACCCCGTTTACGGTCCGGTGATCTAGATAAATGCAGAGGGGCATTTCAAGAGTTGCACAAGGCATCCCCCCAGTCCCCCCAACAGACACCTATAATCTTTTTCGAAAAAGCTCACACGAAATAAATCAGTGCAACTTGGACACGTTTCGTCTAGAAACTAGACAGAGACAGCATCGTCAGCAGCATTAATCACAATGACTAATTTGTGAAGTTTTTCCCCTGCGTACTTTGTGGTGTTTTCATTTTGAGCCGACGACCAACGGCGGCGGCCAGTTTAAGCCCATTAAAGTTACCCAAGGGTTAAAAATAAATTGCGGAGGGAATACACAAACACACACACACTGGGAAGAAGAGCGGAAGGCCGAACAAAAGCTAAGAAATAAGAGATCTTGAAACGATCGTAATAATACCCTACCTACCCTATAAATATTTTGTAACTAAAGGTTGATTAGAATTGGTTTTAAAAATGTAAATGTAAATGTAAGAATAAAAACGAGCCATATTTAAATTAATGCATCATTAAAATCTGGTTCTTCCTAAATCACTATATAGGCATCCCAAATAATACCAAGGCATTCAGTTCCTTTTAATGTTTTTTACTTTTCATAATTTCAGTTTTTTAAAAACTGACAAGTAATTCTAAAAAAATACATATTTTATTTAATATTATTTTAATCTCTGTGGACCAATACTCCCAATGTAGAGTAGCGTGTCAAGAAACCAAAAACTCACGATCAAATATCAAAGCCGCTCAGAAGAGAGAGAAATAAGAATGCTAAGATCTGTGACAGGTGAATTCTGATTCAGATTCTTATTCTGTATCTGCTCTTCCCTCTCGTTTCTCTCTGTCTCTTTCTCTCTACAACTCTGGCTTATTTGGTATCTCCTATGTTTTCCCACTTTTCCCACTTTTGTTTGTTTTCCCATTTGTTCTTTTCTACCTGCTCTGCCTTCCGCGTGCTTGTGTGATTTTTCTGGACTTTTGTCTTTGAGTTTTTTATTTTATTTGTATTTTTTTACTTCTTGTCTTTGCTGACTAAGACGTTTGCCGGTTGCGTTCTTACCTGGCGACAGGTGCGCACATTGAGTATCTTTGTATCTGTCTGTGTTTTCCTCTCGCTTCTCGGGTTTCTAGATTTGGTATTCAACTCGTTGCCTTCGCTTGAGCAATTTATCTGCAGGCTTCTAAAAAGAAGGATCTTACGTTTCCTTTTACCTTCTACAGAATATTATAGGTATTTTGAGGATTTTTGTGAAGTTCACCATGTATGAAATATTCAATATTTCAGAATAAACCTTTTTAAATGGTTTTTCCATCTTGCAAATTGTAATTCTTTCTCTGTAAACTGCGACTGGTGCCAAGAGGCTCACGTATCTCATAGATGCGATATGAAAAATCTGAATATGTCTACTGCGGCGGCATTCTCTGCCCCTTCTTCTGCTGCTCATGGTCTTCTCCTTCTGCTTTTATCTACATCATTGGCTCAGTGCCTCGTCTTCTTTTATTGCCTTTTCGCCAGACTGCGTTCTTTTTATCTCAGCCGCTCGCTTATTGGCCTGCAACTTTAAACTGGGCCTATTAAATATTGTGCCGTTTATTCAAACTAATGGCGCATGGCTCGAATGGCAGTCTGTTGTCTATAAAGAGAAGGGAGAAGATGGGATAATAGGAAGCACTAACCATTATTATAGAAAAATTTAGCTCATATACATACATTTTTATAGTTCCTTTATATATTTAAATATTTAATATCATTAGTTTTCACTATGATATTAACACTTTTCACTTCACCTTCACCTGGCCAAAAAAACAGGAAAATAAGAAGAATCCCAAATGCATTCCACGAACTACAACTGTAAATTTGCCAAGGCAACAAAACGTGGCAAACAAAACAACAAAAAGGCTTCAAATTATGGCAACCTGGGGGAATGTTTCGTCGACTAAAGTGCGGCTTTTTCACCTGTACCCTGCATGCACACCTTGCCCTGCTGCGCCCTTTTAGCCAGAGTTTTTGGATAATTTGCTATATGCGTTGCATATCCATTAAGCCGCCTGAAGTCAAGAGTTGCCACCAAAAGCAACGGCAACAGCAGCCACGTTCGCAGCAGCCTCAACAGCTAACAAAGGTGCAACATTTTTGCTGCTGCATTTCCTGGGGTTCTCCACTTTTCCCTTGCCCCACCACTTGTTGTTCTGGCCGGAGTTACTGCTCTTGTTGTCTGTCTCCTCCTCTATTTGCTCACCACTGCCATATTTTCATACTCTTTTCCAGGGCATTTTCATAGTAATAAGAATGGTAACATGCTATAAAAATGAATTGTTTTTTTAAAGTTTTTTAAATTTAAATGAATTTAAATAGTTTCACCTTTTAACCAAAGGTACATTTAATTTGTATAACTTCTTACTCTGCAGAGTACATCCTGCAGGGTATTCCCATGTCCTATTTGCCAAGACCAACCTTACCTTTGTTTCTGTTTTACGTCTGGCCTTCTGGTGCTCTTGACGTTTATCTTAGCACAGTGCACTTTTATTGATATCATGTAACTTGCCGGCGCTTCCTCGCAGTCCGTGGGGCGGCTAGCAGAGGCCACGGGAAAAAGGGAGTGAAAGGTAAGGAGCCGCCCATGAGGATGGAGCGGAATCGGGAGGGACATTGGGAGGGGTCCCCCACTCGCACTTGAGTATGGCTGGAATGCAGTTAACTTTGGTTCGGGCCAAGTTAATGGCAAACCCGATTCGATAAGACATGGCTGCTGAGCACACACAGGCCCTCCTTTCACAGACAAATACATATCAACACACACACACCCATGTTTACACTTGTGCCCGGGGAACTTCTCCTTACTTCTCAGTTTGATTTTCTCCTGCAGCTTTCTTTTTTCGCATTCTTCCCAGGCCATTGTTTTGAGGTCGTTTCTAATGACTTGAATTGCATTGTATTTAAGTTTAATTAGAATTTTGTTGCTGCATTTATGGCCGTTATTTACTACTACTATTTCGAGGTATTTCCTCGATGGTTTTATTTTTTATGTGGGAGATCTTCAAGCTGAGAACTTGTGGGTGGATCTAGACTTTGTGATAGGAGTATAGGTATGGTAGCAATTAATTTATGGACTGGAAAAAGAAATAGTGGGAAATTAATTATACAAGTCACAGAAGAATTTCTGAAATTAAATAAGTCTATGTTTAGGTCTAATATCAAGTTTTTATTATGATATATTTTAATAGGTAACTTAATGAAGTTCAATTCTAGTAGTTACCCTTTAAAATTACCCCTGCACATCTGCTGTTATCTCATTTCTGTGATATTAGTTTCTCCCTTAATTAAACTTTCTTTTTTAATCGACAAAGTTTCGTAATTGTCCTCTTCCTGTAAATTCCATAGTTCCCTGAGAGTGGAACTGCCAACTCATGGCCATGGACCACATTCCCGTAAAGGCTGGCAAACCCAGACCACTTTCCTCCTCATCAACCCGCCCTCATTATAGTTTAGTCCAGTTTATTTACACAACTAACGAACTATTAACAAACAACTTAATCAGGGAAAATTGCTGGATTACAAGTTTTCTCCATTGGGTGGGTCCCTTGCCCCGTAATCCAAACCCATCAGATGCCGTATACCCATCGATGTCATAACCCATTAAGTGGGATTGGAATTCGGTCCGCAATGCCTGCAATTGGCTTTGGCCGTGGCTTGTGCCAAGTTTGAAGAGGAAGTATTATGCAGTCGCCATCACAGTAAAATGTCCAACAACTGGCCAAAGTTGCTTTTATTTTTGTGGCAATTTTTTTTAAAGGCCTCTTTTTGTGTGACAGACTGGCAGTCGAAAACTAGAGAAAAATATAAAAAAAGAAACAAACTTTATGCGTCTCGTTGATGTCTGTCCTCAAAACTGGTTGTCGTGTGGGGCAAACTGAATAGGGGAAGCATAAGGGAAAATGAATGTTTCAGAACCTGCAGGAGGTTGATTTTTTTTGTATTATTTAGTTTTTGAGCTGCAACAGCTGCGTTTGCCCTGCTTCCTTGCTTGGCGGATATTACTCCCGTTGGCCAACTGCCAGACCAAAACTAACTGGCAATAATTATAATTTATTGTTTTCAGCCTGCGAAAAATGCATCGAATTTAACCAAGAGTTGGGAAAATAAAGGGAGATGACAAGAATATTATTAATATTTACACAAGGAAAATAATTAAATACTAATTAAATACTAAGTAAAAAATTATGTATGGTAATATTTTTAAAAACAGCGCCTGAAATAAATTAAATAAATTAATATAATTCATAATTAACCTTCAGCAATTAGTAGTATATCATAATTTATTGTTTTCTGCGAAAAATAAATACAATTTAACTAAAAGTATGAACAGCAGGAGAAATAACTCTACAAATAAATTATAATAAATGGCTACTTAAATTAGAGAACTGTTTAAATACTAAATGAATAAATAAATATCAAATTTCTGCTTCAGAAATAAATAAAAGGAATTGGCATCATTTATAATAATAACTCATCAAACAATAATAAATTTATCCGTATCATTTTAAAGCCTTTCTAACCCTCTTTCATAAATATTTGATAAAAATAATATCAAATAGACGCAGTAAACAGAAATCTTATTATCAAAGACAAGTAAACAACGCTTATTGCTCATCGACCGAATTTATACAATTTGTTAGGCGCAATAACTAAAGCCAGTGACAGGGAAAAAGGAAAATAAAAATTGGCAAGCAGATAAGCTGAAGACGTAACACGAGAAATAAAAAAACAGCGAAAGTGAACGTCAAGTGGGTAAATTAGAATCCAAATAAAAAACCAAGAAAATAAAAGTTAAAAACAAACACAAGAAAAAAATGAGAAGTCCAAGCAAGAAAAATACAATTTTATTAACAATTTTATGATTACAATAATGGTTAATTTTCAAAAGAGTAATACTTATTATCAACAGTAATGGAATATTACTATTAGTAATAGTTATTGATTCAGAGACCAGGAGACCTTTGGCCAAGATCAAGGTTCTATTCGCTAACCAATTAAGTAAAAAAAAAACAAAAAGAAACCAAAATCAATAACAAAGTCGATTGCCAAATTTTGTTTCCTTCCCATTTGGTGTTCGGCCTCTTTTTGTGGGAGTGTTTGCTTTTTTTATCTGCTAATGCCTGTATTCGCCTTCTTAGAGAACTAAAAACAAGAAACAAAATAGCTTAAAAGCTAAGAAAAAAAAACGAAACAAAAAAGAGACATGGCAAAAAAATCAATACAAAAAAAGCAAACTAATTAAGCGAAAAGCTCTCGGAAAAATCGAAAGAGAAAGGGAAGGAAAATGTAGCAATAAACCAGAAAACAGAGGGAATTGTGTGCTGTGTCTAAATGCAAAAAAATAACTCAAGTAGGTAATGGCAAATAAATAAAAATGTGTGAGGGTCAGCAAATATGATTGAATATCAAAATCCATCTCTTGGCCATGGCCAAAACAATTGACTCTACGAGTGCGTGCGAGGGTTGTGTCGTTGTGTGAATGAGCGCGTGTCTCTTGTCATTAGACGGAAAAAGTCGGTTGGGTCAGACGTGCAGAGATAAGATACAGCCGAAACTACAGGTTTACGACCAGCAGATACAGAAGTGGAACGATAGTGAGAGGGAAAGGTAGAGAAATCTTAGTTTTGCGAATGCACAAGATACATCAGTCTTTAAGTAGAAATAAGCAACTATGACATTCTACTTGGAATCCACGAAAATAAACAAGAAATAGATGTAAAATTTAAAAACAAAGAAGGTTTATTAATTGATTAAATAATAATTGTTAACATCTGTTTCATAAAAATAAGATACAGTCTTAATAAGAATAAAACATATAATGCTTGGAATACCAGAAAATACATAATGTAGTAACAAGAAAAAATATATTAAAATACAATTGAAGTTTTATAAATTGATTAAACAAACATTGTAATAAACTCGTTCATAAAAATGTGGCATACGAATTTATAATTAAATTCCTGGAACAAAATAAAGCAAAAAATCGCTTTTGGGGCTCAACTCTTTTGTGACCTCCTTTGTCTTTTTTTTCTGGGAATAAAATTGAACAGAGGAAGTGTGGGTTTTATGGGGTTATGATGTCAGCACATGAAACTACCAACTGTAAAAATTGTCGAATTTATTGAATGGCATTTCTTCTTCCTCTTTGTTTGTTCTTGCCAAATGAATTGGAACAAACTAACCCACCCAGCCTTTATCTCTTTCTTTATTTCTACCGGCATTGTTCAGTAATTCAACTTGACCCCTGGCCGTAATATTTCCCCATTGTTGCTGTTGATCTCCTTCCATTTGATTGTTGCTTTGTGTCTTGTTACGCCAATTTAAATACACACCAACAAAGCGGCACAGCTCAATGGGAGATGAGAAAAGCGGAAATAAAACAAAACTCTATACTAGGTACCTTTTTTTGTTTTTTGGAAGTTTATTGAACTTTGTACTGGCTGTCACTTAGTAGACTGTGAAAGGTTTGCCAAAAAAGTATATGGTGTGTAGTAAAAAAACATTCCACAAGGTTCATAAAGGTCGCCGCTAGCGGATTAAAGTTTTCATTTGAATGGATTTTGGTCGGCAAGCAGAGCAGATCAAAATCCACAAAAAGAATAATTACATTTCTAAAATATTTGCCTTTTAAAAACACATTTTCCTCATTGTGTTTACCTTTCATTTACACAAGAGCCTGGGCGAGAGGGAAAGAATAATAACAAAGTGTGGAAAGTTTGTTCTATATTTAAGTGCATTAAGATTATCCGATTACTCAACGAGCCACTTAAAACTCACACGGATATAAAACAAGAACTTGTTTTACACTTCAGTTCAAGTTAATTGCCTTTCAAACCGAATAAATTTGTTTAATTAATTGGGCAGCCGATATATCGGGTCACTGCTCCGCAGACATTTAATTAAAAGTTACAGATGGAAATCCGAAATGGAACCTCGCGTGCTTTTCCAACCTTCGTATTTTTATTGGCCACCCCCCGAAAGTAATCGCACTTTGCTTTGGCTAATTGGTAGTACACCTTTAACCCTCGATAGTCGCCTGCAATTAGACCCAATTACCGCTCAACTAAATGGTTTTTCCTTCACCTACCTGGGCCGCACTCTTTCTCCACCTTTTCGGATTTCTAATCGCAACGAAAGTCGCTCGATGTGGTCGCTTATCAATTATAGTTTGACTTGCATTATTATTTCCCTTTTGTAAAAGAAAGATCCGATTGGACATGCTCAAGTGGCAGGTGGAAATGTGGAAAATACATTTGTTTAAATTTAAATTTATGTAATTTTGGAACAAAAAGGTAATTTTTATTGATATAGAAGTCTTTTATATTTTGTATTTTGGGGGAACAGAAATAAGTTGAAGTCAAATTTATTTTATTATTATTATATACATTGTTTGTTATTTCTGTACTTGTATTTAATTTTTCAAATCTTTCACTATATCATTTTATGAGCTTTCTCCGCCTGTGATTCAACTCCTGACAACCTTCAGTTTGATTTCATAATGACCTCCACACCTTTTCCCCCCTCAATTGTTGCGCCTCGTTAAATGCGTTCAACGCTTTTGACTTTTACTTGTCGACAACAATTTATTTTATTTATTTAAGTTAGGTTTTTTCTGCGACAAAGCATTTGCGCCGCTTGTAAGTCGCCTTATTATTTTCACATATTAATGAAGCGCACGTTTTGTCGATTTGGCTTGGGGTTGGGCGATGTATGTTTTTTTGTGGCATTGTTGTAATGTTTAAATTATGATTAGCGGTCCGTCATTGTCAGCATGGAAATCACGGGCAGTAACCGGTGGTGATGCCTGTTTATTTATGCGTCTCTTTTTTGTGGCTCAAAGTGAACAGACGAACCTCGAAAGCATCTCAAAGTGTTGAAAAAAAAAACACATGACGTTGATCTTTGCCGTTCCATTGATACGCTTTGAAGTGAACAAACGTGACGAACTTTAAGTTCAATCGATTTGGTCTTGCCCCATGGATATATGTATCTTTATCTTCTTGGGGTCGATGGCGCTTTCTATCGATCTTTCTCAGCAGCGAAAGTTTTCTCTCAGTTTAAATAAATAAAAGATATATTCCTACGAATAATACATACTTTCTTCCTTGTGCAAACCTTCGAAAAACCATAAAAATTTTATTTTTTATTAAAAAATCCGCCAACATATGGTAATACTCATCCCCAGTCAGTCACTTCTCCCTCTTTCCATATATTGCGATGGCATTCCTTCCATTTTTATTGTATTGTTTAATCAAACTAAAAGTTTTGCCTTGGTTGCGTGTCGAACTGGCATTAATTCCATATCGGAAAATTCATTTGCCAAATACAAAATCATTATTTATACGCATCACATATTTTTATTTTTTCTCAACCTTTTCGTTTGCTTTGGAAGTGTTTATGTATTAATAAATTGTACAACAAAATCTAAACATTTCCGTTGTGGCAAGGTGAATGGGAAGGAGAATTAAATGGATAAATTGTGTACTACTTTTTTGGAGAATCTTCAAGGGATGCTGTACGAAAATGTTTTGTTTAATATATATATAAAATGTACTAAATATAAGGACATGTCGAGCTTTAATTAAATATTTTAACTTATAGTTCTGAACTCATATTCTCTTTCAAAATACTCACTATTCAAATTAATAGACAATAATCGCCTCCTTCACACGTGTAAATAACACTTTCGATTGGCAATCAACTTTCTGGCCCACAATCGTAAATTGGTATTTGATTACGCAATTGGATAGGTGTTTGTGTGTATATAAATATAATGAGTGCTTCCAAAATTAATAAATTAAGTCCCGCTCTCGACAGAATTTGGGGAATGCCATTAGGGTCTTATCTGCACACGGCCATTTGTTTGTCGGGGCTGCAACTATAACTGGAACTGAGCTCTGCTAGTCAGCTTTTTGGTAATTTCACACATTCCCCCTGTAAACTTTTCTCAGTTGGCTGTTGGGGCAATTTACAGTTATAAACAATGCGACGGCTGCCTTGCCACATGGCCAAATGCAGTTGCAATTGTCAGAGGCATTAATAATGCATATGGCCACATTCACAGATACACTCTAATGCCTATACGGGAGTCGTAAGCCAGCTAGAACGGCAGGGTGGAGGGTCTAGACTTGGGGATACCTCTTACCTTTATTTTAAAAAATACTTAAATATGGTGTATAAAAGTCTAGCTTCTAAAATTCCGTTTAACATGTTACTTACATTTTAAATTCCACTACCTTTTTTATACCATGTATAAATAAACTACATTTCTTAACCTTTAATACCATCTTAAAATATGGTATAAACACTCTTTCTTATCATTTCCATATACCCTCTACTACTCTAAAAAAGAAGAGGTATCAAAAACCCCAGACAGGTTGCACACTTTTATTGGCTCGCTAAATGGCCACAAAATGATTTCTGCCTGCTTATGCTTATGCATTTTTCTACAACTCTACGATCATAGCTGACTTTCTAGCCATGAAACCTCAACAAACAGATAAATAGCCTTAGAAAGTCAAAGTTTTTGGGAGGAGGAAGCGATGAGGGGGAAGCCAATGGAACGAGTCGACTTCGAGTTGCATTTTGATCAAATTTGGCAATGCCGAGGTCACTGTCGTAGTTTGAAAGTCATCCCGAGTGCCGCTTCCTTGTTAGAAGTCTGCGAAAAGTATATAAAACTAAGGGGAAAAGTTGGGAAAACAGGTGGTGCGGATAGAGAAAGTAAGAGGGGGACGGTCTTATTTTAAGGCTGAGAGCAAGAATGATTTTGAAAGTAAGAATTGCTTGTGGTAAAAGCTATGCCAAAGAGAAGAATTAAACTTTATAATGAAGGTTTACTGTTAGACAGTTCAAGGCAATGCAATTATTTTATTTAATAAATTACTAATATTTATGACCCAATAAAGCATATATTTCGTTGGAAAATTTTAGACTGTATTTCCGCTTAAACCAATTAACACAAAACGTTTATTTATGTGGCCCCAAAGCAAATGGTAAACAAATGCAATGAAACGAAATTAAATAAAAACCGTATACGATTTCATAACCATAAGTTCGTTGGCAGTTGTTGATGGTGTGAATGGGCCAACAAAAGTGGGTTAATTCGCACGAGCACAGAAATAGAGAGAGGGAGAGATAGGGACAGATGTGAATTGCCCCCCAGTGGATTTTTATCATAGGGGAGTATATAGTCAATAAACAATCTATATATTATATGGTATACACTTACTTGCAAATATTTGTTCGCCTTAATGATATCTATTGTATTAATTTATAATGTTGTCTTGCTCTTATCTTTGCAGGTAGTAAACAAAGTCTTCTATCAACTTCAAGTCAAAGAGTCAAGTTAATTGGCACAAAGAAGTAAATTCATAACGGACAACGCCCAACATTTAGCCGGTGGTTTAATTATAGTCAAAATAACCAAAAGGAAACAAATTACTGCACTTGACTAAAGTATATACATTAGGTACAATAATAATAAAACGTTTTCCCTTTTCATAATGATAAATAATAGTACATTTATCCTTCTAGTGGAATATTCTATGGTACATAATATTTATTATATACTATATTACTTTTTAAATACTATTTTATATTATTTACTTCACTTACACTTAAAACTTGTTGCAAGGGTGTCACTTATTCCGTCTTTTTCTGAATGGAATTTTATGGTTTATTTATACAATTCTCCAGGCAACCCCCGCAGAGTTGAATGCTCCACTTTGGGCGACAAATTCTTGTTCCAGGTGGCTACACCACCGCCATATCCACCCAAATTAGCCATGATATGCGGTGGTTTTTTTCTGGGTGTGTGGAGGTTTTGGTTTTTGCGTGGGCGCACCTTCGATGGGGGGGAAAGGAATGTAACCGCTGCACTTGGAAAAATTACTTAGTGTCCTGGGCCCCCCCTAAGGGAGCAGTAGCCACCACCGAAAAGCAGATAAAAAATACAAAAAAAGAGTAATAATAATAGTAAGCATAAGCCCAACTGCCTTCGCTTGAACATGCAACTCCATAAATACCAAAGAACGCACATAAAACACGTCGCCTAGTTCGTTTCGCTGGATGTTTAGACCAGACTTCTGGCCAGACATACATGGGTTGCAGTCAGCTCTCCTGCCTCTGTATTTTTTTCTATATGTAGCTTTATGTACAGTCGTTCACGAACGACTGTAGCTTTCTTACTTGTTTTTTGTATTGTTGTTTGTCATTATTCCGCTTCCTGGACTCGAGCTTCGCTTTCTTTTTTCTGTTCGAAAAAAAGATAGAAAAAAAGTAAATTCTCCAAGCAAGTTCTGGGGATTTCCGAAAATTATAAATTATAAACTAAATTAAGAAACCTCTTGAAAGGAAACAGTGTCTCTTCATTTTTAATTTTCTGAGCAGATTTGGTAAGTGAAAATAGCTGAATACGTGGGTAAAAAGCTAACTTTGAGTGGCTTGGAGAAGGCTCCACTGTGGACACTTTAGTTGTTGTTGGGGTTTACTATTCCTGTGGTAGTTGAGCTGTTACTTGTTGTTGTTGTAATTGTTGTTATTGTTGTTATTCATGTCTGACTGCAGTCGGAAATGGCATTTGACTGTTTGACTGCGTTTTATGCTCTCGGCGCGATTCGAAATTATTCCACATTTGTTGGCTGGTATTTTTGTTGCAGCGTGAAACGTGCTATGTTGTTTTGTTTTTTATTTTTTATTTGTTTAACGATTGAACTATGCCCCAAAGTAACGACGAACTTTCTAGGTCTCGAATTTTAATTTTTTAGGATTCAATTGTTTATTTATTACCTTGAACAGACATTTTGGCTTTATAAACGGTCTAAAGTTTTTATCTGATAAATTTGTTAAGGAATTTTGTGCTCTTCTCTAAAATTTGCACCTCCAAATAGCTTTAACTAGTTGAGTTGGGAGCGTTTAAGAGCTTAAAATAATTATTTGTGTAGTTTTATTTAAACTAAAGCAAATCCCACCACCATGTTGTAGTTGTAATTCGATCTGGCCAACGTGGTTGATAGGGTTCATAATCAAAATACCATACTGGGTCGTCGTCCAGAGGCCAGTAGAATCTGTAGGATTCATAGTCCCAGTCAGAACGAGTTTGGATCATTGGGTAAAATGGTACCAGGTACTCCATTCGCATGTGCCTCATCATCTGACACTCGTTAAATATTCGCCAGTTTATTTGCTGGGGGGTATGGCACTCTTCTGATTTGCCCTTCTCATAGATCTCCTTCCGAAGATCAACCAATATTATACCCTTTGTGAAAACATAATGGTAAAATGGATGCTTTAGATATCGCTTAACATATGGAACGTTGTAGACAGTGGACTCCCTTCTGCACACCTTTTTTGTGGGTACATTTCCGGGATTGTAAAGCTTTGTATGTTTATCCAAATGTATGGTTAAATCCGAATATCCTTTTCCAATAAACCGCGTGTCCCGAAACATTTGTCCATAGGTGACGCCCCACGGATTATACACCCAGTTACCCAAGTAGTCGGTTTTATATTTGGGAACCGATACAGTCTTTTCCGTGGGATATGTACGTGGCGTTCCTCCACCAATCTTTACATTATTGCTTCGTTGATCTGGCTCATCACCTTTTTTGTTTGGTGATCCCTCATAATCTTTGTAATCATCTGAGTCACTTTCTGAATCACCTTTTGTGCCGTTTTTGGTGGCACTTTCATTGCCAACATCACCTTGTGGTCCTTGCTGTTTATCTCGTTCCTCAGGGTTCTGAAAAAAATTAAGCATAGGTGGTTTCGTCGATGGTTCTACTTTCTGAATGTCTGAATCGGGTGTTGTAAATTCTGGAAATAGCCGCAGTCCGAGATTTGAGTCTGACATTGTCGTTTCTGGGTCATCAAGAGTGCTTTCATAAGCATTGTTGCCCTCTTTATTGAGTGATTCCTTATTGATTACATTTGCTTTTGTATTCTGAAGGTCATTATCTTTCACGTTTGATTTACTACTATGAAAATTGATTGGTAAGGGAACCACGAGCATAGCAAAGACCTGCGAGGATCGGTTAATATTATTCGTTGTTACTGTGATTAATATAATTAATAAGAAACTCACACTAAATAGCAACACAAGAACTACAAATATCAAACGAATTTGCTCCATTTTGTGAACACACCTGCCAGGCAGGTTTTCTAATGTTAACTTATTTACGTTTCGATGTTGACTGGCTAAAAACTAATTGGCTTGACATTAAAAGCAACAGCTGCAAGCACTGTTTGATTCTTTTGGCCCAAGTAAAGTTTATTTTAAACAATTTCTTTTTTGTCAGTGTTTCTTTGTTCCTTGTTGTCTGCATAATTTTGATGTGCCAAAATCGTTGGTGTCTGCTGCTTCCTGTTGGACTTTCGCAGGTAAACAATGTCAGGAAACTATAGAGGAAGGTGAATTGATTTTTTTGTGGCCTTAATTTAATCAGAATTCCATGGATATAGATATAGTAGGAAATATTTATTTTTAAGTAATTAATAAATCAAAATAAATACATATATGAATGCTAGCTTAAACTCAAAGTCCTTCTATATATGTATATCCTTTCCTTACAAAGGAAATGCCTTATGAGTCCCGACAATTCCTTCTGGCCACGAAGTTTTTGTGCCGCACAAAGAGCCAAGAAGCACCGTGGTTGCCCTTCAGGTGTGTGAGGTGTCTGCGAATGGCTTCCTTTATGGCAAAAGAGACGGGACATGGCGACACTTCTCAGTCGCCTCATTGACTCACCTGAGCGGTATTTTTATACCATGTACCGTAGGTACAAAGGTATATTAATTTCGTGCAAATGTATGTAACAGGCAGAAGGAAGCAATTCCGACCCCATAAAGTATATATATTCTTGATCAGCATCAACAGCCAAGTCGATCTAGCCATGTCTGTCTGTCCGTCTGTCCGTCTGACCGTCTGTCCGTCTGTCCGTCTGTCCGTCTGTGTAAACGCCTAGATCTCAGCAACTATAAGAGCTAGAGTAACCAAATTCGGTATGTAGGTCGGAATGTTTTGCAAGCAGATCAAGTTTGTTTCAGATTTAAAAATTTCCCTCCCACTCCCCCGCAAATCAATAAAATCAATAAATCAATAAACGCCTAGATCTCAGCAACTATAAGAGCTAGAGTAACCAAATTCGGTATGTAGGTCG
>VNJV01007197.1:0-15298 GCA_008042635.1 Drosophila nikananu
AATCGATCTTCAATAGCGCACACATGACATTTGAAAGATCCGTCCTATCTGTCCTGTGTCAAAAGTTACACAGGGGTGTCCACAACCCCCAAGGTGTCCACGACCCCCACTTTTCCCCTAGTAGTTGCCTGGCATCGAATTTTATTGATATTTATTTATTTTGTTGGGGAAATGTTGTGATTTTGGTTTTTTAAAGGCTTGGAAATGCAAATATAGCAGCTTTTTTTAAATCCCAAAACCCAAATAAATAGAAATTTTCGATTATAAATCTTTGTAGTAAATCAATCGCAGCTCTTCAATATGATTGAAGCCACAATCGCTTGGTTTCTTGCAGATTTCTTTTGTAATCCTTCTCAATTCAAGGTAAGGAATTTCTTTGAAAACTTTTTCGAAACTTTCTTCAGTGTCCTCCTTTTTTTGTTCTCTGTAAAATCTCCTTGTTGGACGCGAACCCGGGCGGTCTTTGCTTTTGTCGCTGCCACTTTGGCATTATCTGCTATCAATAAATTCCCAGTGAAGTGGGCACTTGTGTGGCAAGTGAAGCACAACGGGACGCCCAGCAGGGGTCGATGTTGGGGCGTGGCAGAAGCAGGAGCAGGAGCAGGAGTCGGAGGCGGAGCAAGCCCAGCAGGCCCAGCAGCCCTTGCCGCACAGGAAGTGGCAGCGTGTAAAGTGAGCAAACTGTGTCGCTCTGGCCTTTAACCTTTTTCCAGAGAACTGGCTGGCTGGCGGTGGGGGAAATGTGAATGGGATTGGGGCTAGGGCCCTGGGACTTTGACTCGGCAAGGCTGTCATTTTGTGTTGCATATACTTTGTGGCGGCGCCTGTGCAATGTTGCATGAAAAAGTAGCGTAAACTTTGCTCCGGCTTTGCCTTTTGGCCCAAATAAACGGCACAGCTGCGTCTGTGTGCGCTGCCTTGGAGCCGGAGTCGCTTGACTTTTGCCACGACATTTTCGATTTTGGACTTCTTGTTACGCTACATACATATGCATAGCTTATACTGTGTATAGCCTAAGCCGTGCTCTGCCAACCGTAAGCCACATCATGCCACGTCGCGTGTATCTCCGTGTCCTCGTCTGCGTTCCCAGCACGCGATCGTGTAATCCCATAAACGTGCATTTGTAGCTCGAGTAGCTCCCGATGTCGCATTCGGACTAGGATTCGGGCCTCAGATTCAGGATTCGGTATAGGAATATATAGAAATAGGAGTCGTGCTTGTACTCAGTGTCGGATTCTCGCTGCCCCCCCATATTTGATTTGCCTAATTTGCCAGGTTGCCATGTTATGCAAATGTTTGTGGCTCTTTGTGTAGCGCCTAAATATTTACTAATGAGCGCTAACCCAAAAAAGAGGAAGGAAAAAGCACAGTAACAGCAGTAACACAGTCCTGGCCCTGCATAATTCGTGTGATTAAGTTGACAGAACGCCACAGTAGCTGACAACTAATGCCACAATTGCGGCAATTTCTTTGCGTTGTCCCAATGTGTTGTCCGCGGTTGCGGTTTCGCAGGCTGCCCCGAGGGCTGGACGGTGGCTCCCCAGGGTAATGGCGGGCGTATTGGCTTAACGGCTGGCGCGTTGGCGCTGACAGCTGACAACTGTCAATTCGAGCGGGGAATGTGTGGCAAGGACCCTCTCTTGCCGCACACACGGGGTTTCCAAAAGCAAACATAAACATCGTCAACGCCGCGACGACGACGGGTGAGTAATTACAAAGACCATCGAGTGGCAGTTGTCATTTTTCAGTCAGTCGCCGACGGTCGCCGCCAGTGGCTGCCATTTTAATGACTGCCACATGGAAATGCGACAATGACGATGTAGATATGGCCTAATAAATGGCCTGCACTTACTCAAACCGTCCGGGCAGCCGGGCAACATTTATTCACTGCCGCACAGGTCAAGCAGGCTGTCATTCAGCCTAATTAGCGACCGGGCGACCCAGTGAGAGCCACCGAAAAACTTTTGAGCGCATTTTGCAGCAAAATGATTTGAATAATCATAAATTACCATGAATTATGGCCGCCAAGCTCAACAAAAACATGTATAGCACGCACCTGTCGCCCATTGGGGGCCATGGGGGCTGGTCACTGCAGCAAAGTGTCAGGGCGAAAACAAATTTATTGTTATAATAACTGGCCAACTGTAGTTGTAGCTTTTCCTCGTTTTTTCCCGAAAGTTCCCCGAAAGTTTCAGGGGGTGGTTCCATGTGGCCTCCCTGGCTAACCATTATTTGGCCATAATTTAATGCGAATTAGAGGCCAGCTCGGCCCACTATGATGTTATTAGCCTAATTGATAGTTGTAAATGTCACTAATTGAGTAAATGCCCATTGAATGGCCACCATGATGAGCTTGCATAATTATAGAGTGTGCGATACAGTGTATTACAGACTGCATGGAAAAGTACTTGGTTGGGAAATTATCTATTGTCTAAGTGTTCTGGTTCTGGTCTTTTGCATAGGAAAATCACACTTTGATCGATTGTGGGGCCAATAGAAAGGCTTCAATCAGATTATTTTACTTTTTTTATGGTGTTATGACACTACCTTGCAGTTTTCTTTATTTTTTAATTGAACATTTGAAATCGGTTTAACGTAAGTTTAGGACGAGAGATTGACTCTTTAAATGAGATTAAGATATTTATAGATATTTAAGACACTTTTAATAAAATAAATTTAATGGATTATAGGGGAAAATGATATACGTCATAATTACGTAAATAATTACCAAACACAGCATGATTATTTATAGTTCAATTTAGTATGTCTAAATTTTTTAAGATATTCATTGGCTTTGGTCAATAACTCAATAAAAAATATATATTAAAGTGTGACCACGATCTCTTTGATGAAAAAAATCAGGGAGGTCTACTAATAATTAATTTATAATTTTAATCGATGTCGGTCAATAAAAGAATGAAATTTAAAGATATTTAAAACCGTATTGTCATTATATGATTAAATATTTTAGTATATCAAAGCAATAAAAGCAAAATGCAAAACTGTTACCAAGTTCTTTCCACTGCAAAAAATCCAAAATCAAACCACATGGTTTTAATGAATTCTTTAATAAATGAAAGCCACAATGCAGTGTCATAATTCCACAAGTATTTTCAGTTAGAGATTTGTCTATTTTTTTATAGAAAATAAATCGTGAAGGCTCCATAAATCCCATTTCTTATTTTTTAACCCGTCCGAATAATGTTTAAACTAATTATTTAGATTAAAAATAAATACTCACGCCGCTTGCACTGTGTGGATCCTTTTCTGGCCCGTCTCCTGGGCGATCAGGGCCATGTTGATGGCCAGCCAGATGGTCAGCAGCGGGGTGCGGGGCAGGTTCGCCATCCTGGCCAACTTGTCCTGCATTCTTGAATCACTCATGGTGGTGCTGTGTGTGTTTTTTTGTGTTGTTCGGCTGGTGTCCTTGGTGTTGGAAGTTAAAGTTGAAGTTTGAAATTTGAGGAGGGTGCGAGAGTTGCTTATTTAAAATGGCTGTCGTGGCTTTTCGTAGATTTGCATTAAAAATTTGAAGTTTTTCGTTTGTTTTAGTTGGTTTTTCTTTAGGTTTTCTTGTTTTCTTTTATATTTTTAAGTTGCGTATAAAGTAAGTTGTAGTTTTGTTGTTCTTGTTGTTGTTGCTGTTGCTGTTTGCTGTTGTTGCAGTTATTAGTCAAGGTTGCTCCTTTAGTTTGTTAGTTAGCTAGCTGGCTTCCCCTATGCGGCTACTCGGGCTTCTAGTCAGGGCGCTTTTCCTCCGTACTTCTCCGCTTGTTGAAGTCTCTCAGTCAGTGAGTTAGTTGGTTGTTTAGGCAGCGAGGCATTCAGTCAGTACTTCAGTGCATGTGTGTGGGTGAGTGGGTGCTTCTTAGAGTGTGGTTCCCTTTGTGATTCCGATTCCGATTGCGATTGCGATTGCGATTCCTTAACCTCCCTCCTACTATCCCTCCCTGTCTGTGGCAGTCTCCAGTAGTCGTCGTCGTCGTTGTTGCCGCGGCTCGATCTCGGGCCAGTGGCAGATCCCGATGCGCTTCCTCTTTTGCTCCCTTCCTTCCACCAGCGGCATTAATTGCTGCTGCTGCTCTGCCCGTAATCAGGTTACTTCCTGTCGCTTTTAGGGACTTTTTTCGGTTTCCTCTTGCCTCCTTTATTTACTTTTAATTACTTCTATCCTGACGAGATGTGTTGCCGTTGCTGATGAGTGCTGCTGCTGCTGCTGGTGTGTGTGTGTGTGTTGAGTGGGCGCTTTGCAAATTCCTTGAAATTGAGACTTTCGTTGCCTTTCGTCCTGTGGGGAATCGCTGGAGCGGGTCGGTATGTCTGTGTTTGTGTGAAAGTGTGTTGTGTTGTGTTGTGTTCCAGTATGTTAGTCGAGCCCCAGCAGAGTGTACATCGTGATATCCCGCTACGAATCGCTCTGTTCTGCGCCGCTTCACCCGCTCACTCTGCCCGCTCTCTATGCGCTCATTAATAATTACAAAATATCCGCACTGTTCATGGCTGCCTCTGCCTGTGCTTTTTCGGGTTTTTTGGTTTCGGTTTTGGTTTCTGGTTTCTCTGATCCGGATACGGATTTTCTATTTTCGCCGAGTTCCGCTGTGGTCTCAGTTTCAGTTTCAGTTGCAGCTCCCAATCTGAGTGTCTGAGTTCGTCATGCAATCGGACGCTCCATCTCATCGCTCGTTCAATATCGTTGTGGTCGATGTTGTTATCCTTTGAGTGCCTGCAACGTGCGCGATGCCTATGCTTCTGCTGCTGCTGCTGATGTTGATGGTGTTGGTGTTGCAGGCCACTGAGCTCATTTTATTGGTTTCGATTGCTTGGGCCACGTCCTTTCGCCTTAACCTTTGGCATTGTTTGTTAAATAATGGTCACAGCGGCTGCTACGCTTCTGGGGGAACTATGGGACATATTTGCTAGATCTGAAAGTCTTATCTTAGTTCTTTGGGTTCAACACTGGAAGGTGGACAAGAAAAGCAGGAGGAAATATATTTGTTAATGAAGAATTTGGAATTTTATTAGAACTTTGTATACTTTAAATTGTATTTTGTAATAATTATAAATGTAGGTGGGTAGAACTTTAAGAGTGTTTATGTTTTAGGATTTATTATTTCGTTTTCGAAGTGTTTATTAATTGCTTTGTCACAAATGGCTTATATTTATGTGATTGTTTTATGTTTGTTCCATAAATTATATTTAAATTCAAAGTTTATAATAATAATTGATTAGTTATTAATTTATTTGGCTTAAAATTGTATTTTTTTGCTTTGCGTTTTATTTTCTGGGATATAAATAGTTTTTAATGTATATTTAGTAGTCCAGAATGAGATTATGGTGGGTTTAGTTTTCCTATTTTTAGTTAATTATCCATTTAATTGTAGTTTATCGAGTCTTTTAGGTTTTGACCGCTCATCTTCACTTTGCTTATGTATAAATCTTTCACAGTTTTGGTGTTTGTCATTACGAGTTGTGCACTTAATTATTTCAGTAGAATTTTTAATCCAATTTTCAAATTTGTTTATATTGTTTTGAGAAATTGAGAAATTTGAGTTGAGAAATTCAACTTTAATTTCGAATTTGATTTAATTTTTTTTCCTTCCAGGCAAGTGCAAAAAATACATGAATTAGGGCGCGTCGCTGGCGTTTCGCTTAAAAATTTCACGCTTTTGCTAAAGAACATCCTCACACTCACTCGCTCGCTCGCACTCGCACGCACACAGGGACGCTGGCACACTCAAACTAATTTATACACGCATACATGGACAGCAGTCAGCCACACACAGGACACACGCACAGCTACACAGACGAGGCAGACACTTTTGTATAGATATTGTCGAGTTGCCGTTTCTTGGGGAGTCCTTTTCTTTGGTTCTCCTGTACCGTTACCGTACCGTCTGTGGGTCTTGCCAGTCGCGTTCGTCCGTTACATTTTCTCAGCTGAGCGTTTGAAAACCGTTTGGCAGGACAACGCGTTGGCTAGCAGTCAGTTGGCCAGCTAGGAGCCGAGGAGCAGCCGAGCAGGAGCAGCCTGTGCAGCGCGGAGAGGCGCCAGAGAGAGAGAGAGAGAGAGAATGAAGAGAGAGAGAGTCGGCCAAAAATAGCCTGAGCCCGAGCCCAAGAAAGTGTGCTACGTTTTCTGCACAGAGCCAGAGAGCGGGAGAGCCACTCTCTCTATCCCGCTGGCAGGACCTACTCTGCTTCTGTGTGTGTGTGTGGGCCTCCGTTCGTGTGCACCTTTTGTGTGCTCTGGTGTCGCCTTGTTGTTATCCTTTCTGGCTTTTTGCAGAAATGTCACCGTGCACTCTCAGCTTTGGCAACCCCGGCAGTTACACTCTGTTTAGCATAAACGCTTGCTACTTGCTACTTGGCTCCAAAGTCGTCCTTTTCCTACGTCCCCGAAACCCCCCTCTTACCCATAGCTATCCTCTAGCTGTGTGTGCCCGTGCCTGTGTATTGGTTTTTGTTTTTATAAATTTTTTCGCATGTGCTTTTTCCCTAAGCACATTTGATTTGTATGCCACTTTTTGTGCGGCCCTCGCTCCTTTCGGTTTTTGTCCTTTTGCTAAATTTCTCGCGCTTTCCTGCACATTCGCACATATCTCGTTAATTGGTAAGCATGCGTTTTCCTTCTCTGAATTTTCTTGTGCCGCTGCCGTTGCCTTTGCCGTGATTGCTTTTTGCGGTATGCCGAGGAAAAGAAAGGATTTGTCAAGGCAACAACAGGACGGCAGAGTGGCATGGGGACGGGGGCCTCGAGCATTGTTTCATTTAGCCCGTTCAACTTGACAAAGAAAAGCGAGAGCTGGTATGTAAATTCCATATGCATATGTGCGCTCCGCTTTTCCTCCGCCTTGCCTCCCATTCCGCCATATTTTCCACGTGCATGTGTCTGTGTGTGCATATTTTATATTCAATGATAAGAGTTTGACATTAATTAAAATGGCAAGAGTTGCGTGTGTGCGCTCTCACATTCGACATTTTACATTTCACTTGCAGCGAGGGGATATTTATGCCGTGCCCCGTCGATGTTTTTTGTGAAAACGGCTTTTGTTTGGCTTGCATAAATACTTTCACATTGTGTATACGAAACGACGACAGTTATTAATGAGTTTTGGCCCCGTCCCCGGTCCGCGTACCCCTTCTCTCCAGCTTTCTGCTACATATTTGATGGCCCACAACACGGGTCCCTTTGCTTTTAAATATGCAGTCCCCAACTTGAACTTGCATACTTAATGCGCCTGGCAACTTTCTAATTACTTAATCCGACTTTACAGGCCCCACGTTTTCATGGGCAATCTGGTCCTGTCCCTACCTCCCGGTTCTTCCCCGCTCTTCTTCCCAAAACCTGATTAAGTATCCGCCAATAAAACTAGAGTCCTGCCGTTCGTTAACCCAAACGGCTCAATAAATGTAAAATTTCGGCGCTCATCAGAAATGGAAATTATGGATCCTTGAGTGCACCCAAAACTGTGCTCAGCTATTCATAAAACTAGAAACCAATTGAAGGAAATATGCACGGTGAAAAAACTGATTGTTTTTATGCGTTATAAGATTAATTTATCTTTATTAAACTAAAACCTATTTGGATTGATATAAATCAATCAAACAAACTCTATGCAACTTTAAGTTGAATTGTGTTAAAAGTTTGTTTAGACAAATCCTAAGAATCAGTTTGTAAGCCAAAAACATTCTAAACCTTAAACATTCTAAGTCTAAATTTTATTTGAACAATTTAATAACTAGACTAACTAAGGATGCTGGAGAAATATATATTAATTCCTAGTCAAGACATTTTTTGTTATTAAAAACTCTAGATTCATTGACACTTAATACAAATTTTCTATATTTCAAAAGTTTAACAGATTAAGAATTTGCTCACATATGTGATTTGGGAAAATTAATGATGTTAAAAAATGATCCGAACAGCGTTTGAGTTGAAATTAATATTTATACAATTGAATTTATTCTATTACATTAATTATGTTAGAAAAGAAAGTGTTCTGGAAAGTGTAGAAGTTAAAATTAAGATTTCTAAATTCTTATTTATTCTATTTTCATTTTAAATCACATTTTTCAATTAAGTTTATACATAAATTTTTTTTTTCAACTAATTCAAACCCTTTATATTTCTTCCTTCCCATAAATCTTAATTTTTCCCATTGCTTTTTCTTTGTTAGGACAAGACGACGAGTGGCAGATTTCATAGTCAACTGGCATTCAAATATTCATGTGCAGGGCTGGAATCGGCTAAGACTTTAAGCCATTAACCTCGTGGCCGCTGTCATCATCAGGAGCGGAGCGACAGCCTCTCTCCTTCGCACTCTCCTGCTCTCCCTCTCCCTCTCTCCCTCTCTCTCTCTCTTTGTATTGGGGCGGAGGGGGCACCAGCTCACTCTGTCGCCCTGTTGATGTGTGGCTGGGCACGTTTTTGGCAATTAAAAGCATATGCGGGCTAGGCCGCCGCCTCCTTGGGGCTAATCAACGAGGCCGCCCCAACAATTTGCTTGAAAATTAAACAAAGCAAAGGGCAGGGAGGGGAGGGGCAGGAGCAGGAGGAGGAGCAGCTGCCAAGCCAAGACGATGGAGACCACGAAGACGAAGAGGGCAGAGTGCCTACCACAAGCAAACAAACGAATACACACACAGACGCGTCTGCGAATTTCGCTCACCCACACATGCTCACTGGCACACACCCATACATACCACACACACACACACACTGCAGGAGCAGGAGCAGCAGCAGCAGGAGCTGCGGTAACAGACTCCTTACTTGCCACTGCCTCTATTGTATTTATTTACTGGGAAACTAGAACTTTTCGCACGTCCAACTGCCATGTTTTCCATGATTATATTTCTTGTAATTCATCTGCTCAAATCACAATCGGTTTTTGAATTTCCTCAGCGTTTTCTCTGGCTTTTCCGTGATTTTCCACGCACTCTCACACACACTCGCGGTCACTCGCTCTCTATATATATGCATATACATATATATATTTGTACACCCAGAAGTGTGCACAGTCCTGGAAGAGTTACCAAAAAATTGGCTTTGGTTTTGATTTCGCATCGAGGTCACTTCAATTGTAGAATTTTTAAGGGATTTTTCGTTCCGGCTTTACCAAAATTAGAGAGGTGGAAAATGTATCTATGCCTGGGCTCTGAACAAAATTTTATCCGCTCGGCGTTAACGACTCGACTCGACTCGACTCAACTCGCTCACGGACTCAGATCGGGCGTGTTTGATTTTTTTGCGGAGACCGAGACCGAGACCGACTGGCACAGTGGCACTTACATCACGAAGCCGCGAAAATTCTGGGTGCGACCGGACCGGGCCGAGCCGAGCGCCGCCGACAGGATATTTGTGAGCAGGATTCGCGCTCTCGGCCGGGCTTCGGGTTTCGTGATTCGATATTCGGCTTTCGCCTGTTGTTGGCACTGCTGGCACAGTTGTTGTAGGTCTCAGTTGGTTGCCCTGCTCCTGCAGCCATATCCTTTATACCCATACACACACACACACACACATATCCGGATTGTTGTTGGTGCAGGCTTTAAGCACACGCAACTGTTTCGCTGGGTGTGAGTGTACCGTGCTGTGCTGTGCTGTGCTGTGCTGTGCGCTTTGTGTACAACCGGGAATCGTTTTGCCTCCCACTGCCAACTTACTCGCACACAAATCAACATAAATCAGCTAAATCGTCAGGATACAAGTACACACAGACACAGTACAGCCCGCCAAACACACACCACACACGCTCGCAGGCAAAGCACTGTATTAGTAGCAACACACGAGGGCTGAGCTGCAGGCCAGGCAGGGCTGGTTTGCATGGAGTGCACCGAGGACTAGTGGCTGGATCTCATGGCGTATGCGTAATGCAGTTGATGGGCAAATCTGTTTACCCATGACTGAGCAAATTTTGACTGGGCAAACTTCATTTTAGCCAGCTGGCGCTCAGCACTGCAATTGAACTTGATGTTTGGCATGTGTAATCCAGTCTTATTGAAATATTAAAACATAATCTCACCAGAGCCAGCTCAGCGTTAATTAAATAGTGCGGTAATTGCCGATGCATTTAACCCCATTCGATGATGGGTCATTTAAGTACTTAAATTGCTTGTACAGCGAATAAATATTGAAAATTATTTTGTATTTATTTCGTTATTCAATAAGGAAGTGTATTAAATACTAATAACCAATTTTGGCAGTCGGTTTCTTGAGAAAATATATTTTTAATTGGTAGTAGAATAAATTGGTTTGTAGCTATAAGTAAAATACATATTTAAACAAAAATAATTTATTATTTCTTGTCTATTGAGGGAATTTCTGTGCTTTAAACTAATTATGCATCTCTCTTCCAGTATACTTTGTATTTTTTGTGTTCTTCCTTGACTTTCTTTATCTATTAAACATTTTTAAAAACTACATTATCATTAAAAAAAATTCATTTTTTAATGTTTTCCGTTAATCTCTTGTTTTCATAAAACAAAAAATTGGTATTTCTCTTTCTCCCCATGATACTAACCGCAAAATCAACAATTTTGATAGCGCCACATGAAGGGTTAATGCTTTCGGTTTGTCGCAGGCCAATTAATGATTAAACCACGCCCGAAACGACGAATCGAAAAAGATTTAAATGTCGCGCTATCTGCAATCTCAATGTATCTCCCGCTGTCATATGCAGTAATGGCTTTTAAAAAATATATATCGCCGGCCATTAAATACATTTCCGTTCAGGGACCGGCCATATACACACACACACATATGAACTTCATATATGCACAGAGTTAGCACACAAAACCGGTTGGCAAATGGACATCCAGGCGGCCATTTTGTGGCCACAGGACAACGATGTGGATGTGGTAGCTGCTGCGAGCGGCGAGTCCTTTGCCAGCGATGTCAACCAAGTTGACTTTTCGATGCGCACTGCTGATTTTTTTTAATAAGCATAAATTTTGGCACGTAAAGCAATATGGGTAAGCCGCAGACAAACACACATTCGCCCAGATCCTTAAACAGTAAGAAAATAAAGCGAACTTTTAAAAAACTATTTGAAGAGTTGGATATCTTAAGTCAAGGAAAAGTTTTAATGATTTCAAAATGGGTTTCCCCATTCCTATTATTTTATTTTAGTGATTTTACTAATTAGTATTTATAGAGTTTATATTTAATTACTTTATAATAACAAGTGCCTGGGGGTTTTTACTAAGTAGAATTAAATAAATTATAGAGTTTATCATCTTTCAGGTAATATTTTATTGCATTGTTAAAAAACCCTGTTCTTTGCAGCAACTTAAACTGAAT
Source organism: Drosophila nikananu (assembly GCA_008042635.1). Taxonomy (NCBI): domain Eukaryota; kingdom Metazoa; phylum Arthropoda; class Insecta; order Diptera; family Drosophilidae; genus Drosophila; species Drosophila nikananu. The sequence continues at coordinate 11,297 of VNJV01007197.1, forward strand.
TTACGTTGAAATGTACCTTCTTTTTCCACAGAATTTTCATGTATTTATTTTTCTGTGTGTAAGGGCTCAGTTATAACCGTACTAACGCCTCCGAACTCTCGCCCTCCCCCTGCTTCGAGCGGCGCAAATTGATTGAGTCTGCCGTTGTCATTTGTCGCTGTGGCGGTCCCAAAATTTATGAAAATGAAATGCCACGCAGCGCTTTTCCGCTCTTCCGCTTTTCCGCTTTTCTGGCACGTGTGTGTATGTGGAATCTGTGGGCCTTAATGTTAATGTGTGTGTGTGTGTGTGAGCCTGAGAGCCGTCTCAGGCAGCGTCAAATTAATGAAACACATGCAGAGCCGCGTAATTTGTCATTTCGACAAATTTTTGAATTATTTAAACGGAAATCTTAACGTCAGGCAGCCGCGATTTATGCGACTTTCGGCGGTTCGTTGAATGTGATTCCGAATGCGGGTGTAACTGTGTGAATGTAAATGTGAATGTGAATGCGAATGTGAGTGTATGATGGGATTGGATGGCGTTTTAAAGACGCCGCATAAAATTGCCAACCGAAAAATGCCAGCCAAGGCTCACAATTTCCATTTACGCGGCAGCAAGAGTGGTGTGTATGGTGTGTGTATGGTGTGTTTGTGCTCTGTTATTCCTTTCTCGTTCGGGAGAAGCTGTATGCATTATGCACACCCTGCAATCAAGGGGCAGAGGGATATTGGTCAAGAACCAAAGAAGGTGTCTTTTGTTAGATACTAAAATGAATCATCTCTTTATTCCATTGATATTTTATAATAAATAACCGTTTAAAATTCGTCAAATAGCTCTCTTTATCGCGTTTTGCGTTACCTAAAGCCTCAAGATCGGCAGCTCATATTCTTTTCTCTTGACGTTGTGGCCTCAGGCTGCCTCCTATGGCACTGGATATCCCCCGGGTTCGGCACTTTGGCAGTTCGGCGGCATTGTTGCTTGTTTCCATTTGCTTTTATGCGCCCGAAAAATGTTGGCTTTTGGACAAGGACGAGGGAGAGCGAGAGTGAGCCAGGACTTGGGGGGTGAGCCAGGAGCGAGTGGCGCTGGGATGTGAATGTTGCTTGGCTTAATAGAAACGTAACTGCGTACAATTGCTGGCTGCCGTCTAATGGGGCACGCACACAGTCGGAGCCCGGCACACACACACTCCCCCAATCCCCCACTCCCCCACTCACACACATGAACTCATGCATGCTGCTCCTGCCAAAAAAATGCTGCCTTATCTCATTTGAATGCGCCTCGAATACAGCGCGTTAGTTGCTCTGCTTTCCTCTTTTCCTTATTTATTTTTCCTTACTTTATTTTTTATATATATATATCTCTTTTTTTCTGCGCTCCCTTGGCCGCTGTGCGATTCCGTTTTGGCATTTGTTTTCATTCGCAGCGATATTTGGTGCTGCTTTGCATATTTTCGCCATAATCTGTATTATCGACGATTGCGACGCAGCAGAAGCTAAATTATGGACAACTTGGCGGGGAAATTGTTTCCTTCTGCCGGAATATTGTTTATGCAAGAGGGGCGCCCTGGCAAGGAAGCCCCCATATGGCATACTAATTGGGCCGGGCGGAGATAAAGACCTATTGCTGCTAACAAATATTAAATATTTCCGCAGCCTCCTGCAAAATGTCACTCTTAATTGGGTAACTTTACATATATAGGCCTGTGTATATCTTTGGGAATACTTTTGTGGGGGGGCCTCCGAAGGAAAAGTCATTCCGCTTTTCCTTCCACTTCCACTTCCACTTCCACTTCTTTTTTATATATTTTATTTGACTTTCTCCGCTCGGATTCTCTCGTTTCGTTTCTGTTCTGCCCTGCTCCGTTCTGCTCTTTTTTCGGGTCACTTATGCAAACAAAGTTATTAATTACACTTGCTGCTAGTTGGGGCGGCTGCTGCTGCTGCTGCTGCCACTGCGGCGGCCCAAGGACAAATTAAGTGGTCACCAGTGCAGGAGCGACAGGGAAAAGTTGAAAACGCTGAAAAACTGGCTGGCCGAAAAATGACCGCGACCGTAGCCATTGGCCATCGACAAATAAAACGTAATGCCAGCTACAAATTTGACCTAAAAAGATAAATACTTTTGCAAAAGTTTCGCTTTTGGCCAGGGCCTGTTTTTCGCCTTCGTTGTTCACTTTACGTGGCACGCGGCACACGTTGCGTATACGTCATGGCCGATTGCCTGCGTTCACGTTACGTATACGCCTAGTTCGGTTCAGTTCAGTTCAGTGTGTTGTTTTCGCTGCCATTTCTCCCTTACCGTTTTCATTCCTGTTTCTTTTCGCTGCCATTGTTGTTCTTTTTTTGAATTTATGTATCTAAATTGCTGTGGCACACAGAGCAGAGCATTTTGCATGGCCATAAATCGCTGGCAAGTCCATGGCTAAAAAAAGAGACAGCGGCAACGGCAGCCGCACCGAGTGCGCTAAAAATAAATTGTGAATAAATAATTTGCACTGCGTCATGTCAGAAATTTTAAACACATAATTAACCGCTTATTTAACCCTTCTGTTGGCCCCGTTCCTGCGCCAGATTACTCTGAGGCAGAGGCTGGGTGCCGTTGGGGAATGGGGAAAATGGGGGGACTGGAGATGGGACACTGGGAGACTGGGTCGGGGTTACTTTCCGAGGTTGGATGCTGCAGGGAGGCCACATGAGAAGCGCTGGAAATTCATTAAAGTTGTCTATGCCCGGGGCGTTCGCAGGACGACAATCGGGGCCAGCCCCGCAACAATGCCTTTTCTGGGACTGGGCCAGTAGGGGCAATGACGACAACGACAACGACAACGACAACGGCAACGACAATGTTCGAAACAAAAGCGAAACAAAAACACCAACAGCTACAGCAACAGTGCTGGCAACGGAGGCGGGGTCCTGCCATATTTCCATTTGTAAAACAGCAGGAGCCAGCGCAGCGACACAGGACACAGTTAGCCCCGAAACAGTGGACCGCTGATCGGAATACAAATTTCTCCGCCACTATGCCATAATGGAGATAATTTATTTAACTCAAAATGAAGCGAGTTGATTAGGCGAATATTTGGCCAGAGTCAGGGCAAGGATTTCATTTACATTCCACGGGGTCCTTAAATTAAGTCGCAGAAAGCTTAGGGGGATTTAAAATAATTAAAAGAAATAGTTGTTGATGTGCTAGCGTTAAAATTATATTTTTAGACTTATTTTTCAGATACAGGAAGGAGTATAACTCATTTAAGGACATCCAGACCACATTTGTTTTTTTACAAAACGTAAAAAATTGTTTATTTTGGTATATTTTACAGGTTCCTCCAATCACAATTTCCCCATATCTTTAATTAAATATGAGCTTAGAGATTTAAAATTGGTACTTGTTATATTGTTTCAGTCTTACTGGTAACGAAGATTCTTGTTTGTAATCTAATTACTTCATATACTCCATATACATCCTTAACTGAGCTGAAACATTCTTTAGATTTTTTCTCCCACAAAAGTTTCTTAAGTAGTTCTAATTTTTACAAAGTTTTTGTAGGAAACCTGTCTTTTTTTATAAAGTTCCTAGAAGAATCCCGTCCAACTTTTGCTTACCAAAACACCACTGTGCAGCATAAGCAATAAATGTGTCTCTATGTCCATGTGAGTGCCAACTCTCTGCATGGGATAGGAAGGCGTTGAGAGGATGTTTTTTTCACTCTTCCTTCCTTTCGTTTCCACTACCGTGCCATGTCCTGCGATGGTTCCCTCTACCTAGATACCCAACATGTGCTGGCTGCCGGTTCTGTGCGCTGCTGTGCTGTGCCATCTTTTAATGTGCCGTACACCTAACTCCGACATCATCGCCCCATTCCCATTCCCATTCCAATCCCAATCCCACTCCCCTTATGGTCATCATGATCATCATCAGCGGGATTGCCAGCGCCAGCTGCCGCCTCCTGATGGGTGGGCGTGGCAAGGACATGAACGCCTTTGCGCGCACTTAGCAGCTGGACATAGTGAAAAATGC
>VNJV01007199.1:0-12465 GCA_008042635.1 Drosophila nikananu
TCTTCGCTAATTTTCCCCAACTTCAGGTCTTGCTAACATTGCATTTTATTCAGAATAAGTGACTAGTGTAATAAATATAAGTTTTAAACTTGTCGCACTAGGAATAAATAAATAAATAAATAAATTGACAATTGACTTATATAAAAATATAGTGAGTACTTAGTTGTGCAAATTCACGGAAAATGCCGGATTACAAAACAAATTATTGATAAAAGGATTGAAGGGCAAAACAATGTATTAAAAAATACTTAAGAAGCAATGGCAATTTGCACGCCTTGTCTTAGATAAGCACATATCATATTTTCTATTCAATTTAGCTATTTTTGTGGGCCTGTCCGGCTATAAACGGCGACCGATGAATGGTAACACTGTTCGGCTGAGTCGGCTCGGTGGCGCAATTCACATGAATAACATCGCTCAATCATGTTAACATGAGTGTTTCGGAGATTATTAGTGATGATAGGAAATCCACTCGTGACGTAAAAAGCCAAATATGACGGGGAAAAAGCGAATATCGTCGAAAAACATCGGAAAACATCGCTAAGAAAAACCTCGATTAATCCACCATGCACGGGAATGGACGAATCGGTAAAATTACCGGTTCGTCCATTCCCGTGCACGGTGGATTAATAGGGGTGACCTAGCTGCATGGTGTTAAAAAATGGGGTGGGGTTGTCACAATCAATGCTGCCAACTCGCTTTTTTCGATGCATCGCCTAACAAAAACATCAGAACATCGCTGAGAAAAACCTCGATGTTGAAAACATAATAAAAGGCATAACAATTGGACAGAACAACAAAACCTGGTAAAAGTCAATTCGGAGCTACGAAAATGCGATCGCGGTCGAATGGGATACCAGTCAGCGGAAAAATCACTACGAGGAGTGTTCGGATTAGCTCGAACGCAGCGGCAACTACAAGAAATATGAGTCGCGGCTCCGTGGGACAAATAAAGGCCATATCAGACACTCGCCTCAGTCCGCAGAAGCGCCCGCTCCCGCCAAAATCCGAGTACGAGAAGTTCTACGAAAACGTCTTCCTGGGCGCTGACGGCCAAGCGGTGAGATTGTAATTATAGTAATTTGTTTAATTTTAACATTTGTAAAAACCGCAGGAGGAGGTGCCAAATGAAATAGAAGTAAGTGTGGCTGCCAAGCGACCGCTACACGCTCTGCTAAACGATGAGGACTCTGTGGCGGAAATGCGGCGTCCTTCGAAGATTCCAGCCGGAAAAAACACCTCTGAAGTGCCGCTAAGTCCCAGGAAGGAAATGATTGGGGTGAAGGACGAGGTTATCCGGCAGATCAATGGTCCCTCATCGCCGGCCAAGCGTCCGGCCCCTGTCTCCACGGCAAAAAGTATACACCAGAAGCGTCATGATAGATTCGATCTTCTGTACAACAAAACTGAACGCCACACCTGGCAAGACGACGCCATCCAAATGCTGCTGCAGTTGTGGGCGCAACACCTAAAGGGCTTGCGCGGCACCATGTCCAATACGGTTATCTACAAGGAAATGCAGAAGCAAATGAGCCATTTTGGACCGAGCTACTACGAGATTAAAACCAAAATGGATAATATGTCTCGGAAATATCGGTAATATAGCTTATAGGACACCATAGAGAAAACATATATATTTACGTAACTTCTACAGTGTGGAGGCTGAGAAAATCCGACAAACCGGAGTCCCATCCAAGTGGCCGTATTTCCACAAACTTCAATCCCTGCTAATTGGAACCAAGGCCGTCGATGTTTTTGAGGATATGATGTTCGACACTTATAGCGGTAAATATTAATAATGCACTACGAAGAAATTTCTTATAAAATGTAATTGCAATCCATACAGGTGCAACAAAATATCTTGATCAGGATGAATCTGATGGTGACGAATTGGAGTCGCTGAGAGGGGAATATTTAGGAGAGGACGCCACAGCTAATGATCATAATTTTGAAGTCGATGAAGACAACAAACATAATCTAGAATTTCTCGGTGATGAAAGCCTTAAAGAGAGCCAGCGCTCTCCCTCTCCAGATATACCAGATGAAGACGAATATGACGATGACGAGGTGCAGGCGGAAGTTGATGAGCAGATGAACGACAGAGAGGATACACCAGAATCAGAGTTCATCGTAGCGGATCATGCGAAAAGGAAGAAACAAACAAAGAGCCGCACAGACCGAATGCTCGAAATTGAGGAGGAGAAACTAGTTATCGAGCGTGAAAAGCTTAAGGTCATGAAGGAAGCGTTGCAAGAGTTGTCTGCATTCCACAAAGATCTGATTAAGTTGATAAAACACAAAAAATAAATGTTACGTCAGTTTCAATGTATATTTCTTTATTATTATGCGTAAGAAGTAATATAAGGATTGTTTTTACGCTTAAAAACATAGACAAAGTATATTAAAAAACAGAAATACAATTACAATAAAAATGTTTGATTTTTCAATTAGCTTTAAATTTAGCTGCTAACGGCTTGTCGTATTTGCTTACAACCATATTTCTATATTTGTATTTTATTTCAGTTTATTTTCGACCCAGTGCTCAATAACGGGTTAAGGGGTGCCAACTTGCTGGCGAAATTCTGCTCGACGAGGGCTACATTGGTTTGTTATTGTTTTGTTTTTAACGTCAATGTAAATGGAATCAATGGAATTAGGATGCTTCCAGGAATCTACCAACGACATCTTGCTGAAGATCCTTAGCGGCGAGTACTGGCTGCTGAGAAGACAGGAGGACAGCACAGTATGGCAGGTCTACCGACAGATCATCCGCTCCGACGGAACCAAGCTGCAGGATTGTTACTTTTGCATTGGCTGTAAGCACCTAATGATATCTGGCGACACTTCCAGCCTGCGCTCCCACATCTGCCACGTGAGATACCTGCAACGCGCCAGAGCCAGGGTGCCAGCTTTGGATCAAAAGGTATTTATGTATATTCATGTCCGCCAGTCACATGTGTTTGAAAAAGTCTCTTACCGGCAGCGTAGGCCATCAAACGTCCCGGCCATCGCATCCATTGGTCCTACAGAGCAACCAAGACGCTGCTGGAGCTCTGGAAAAACAGAATAGAAGATTTGCGAAATGAGACCGGCAGCAAGGCCAGAATATTTCGAAAGTTTGCCAACGAAATGAACCACTTGGGCTTGAAGCCGTCTGACATTAAAATCAGAATGGATAATCTGAGCGATCGTTATAGGTAAAGAGCGGAGTGTATAAAATGTAATCTCTCTAAGCATTTATGTACATATGTATGTATATTTCAGACGGGAGGCCGAACGGCAGAAAGTTACTGGACGGCCATCAAAGTGGTTTCATTTTCTGGAGCTCAAAAAATTACTTGATGATGAAAAGAGCTACTCGGATATGGAAACAGATGGGTCAATAAAGCGGACTGACGACGAGTGGACCCATGATGATAGTGATATGGAAGCATTGGCTTCGTTGGAGACCTATGAACTGGAACTCGACCAACAAGACCCGACACCTAAGCAAATGAAAGGGGCAAAGCGCTGGAAAGCTAAGCGGTTTATGGCCATCCAGGAAGAAAGACTGGCCTTGGAAAAAGAAAATTTTAAGAGTTTTCAATATATTTTGAAAGACATGATGTCTTGTAATAAGAACCTTTGCCAGGTGCTTTGTAAACATGAACAGGAGAATGATCCATCTCAAATTACTAATTAATTTAATAAATAAACTGATTTACTAAATTTTTTTCATATTAATTTCGGAATACATTGTAGTATGCAAATTTTGTTAATAAAATAAAATCAGTTTTTAGAATGTGCTAATTTTCCAAGTTTCTTTTCTCCGGTGCACAATTGGGTTAAGGTTGTGTTTGTGCAGCCCTGGTATAGCGGTGCTGCCAACTCGGTTTCCGCCATCGCGGTTGGATTTGCCATGAGCGTCAACATACGGAGCAGGAATATGTTTATAATAAACGCCCCCGAAGAGGAGGAGAAGTGCACCGAGGCCCAACTGGACATTCTGCTCAAGATCAACACGGGCGAGTACCGGCTGGTGAAGAAGAAGAAGCGTAGCTCCGTGTGGAACGTCTATCGGGAGATCGCCCGCTCCGATGGAAGCAAGCTGAAGTGGCGCTACTTCTGCATGGGGTGCAAAAAAGTGATGCAGTCTTCTGGTGGCACCACTTCCAATCTGCGTATCCACAAGTGCCATGTGCGGTACCTAAAGCAAAATGTTGGAAGGCGAAGTCCCTCGAGCGACGCGGCTTGCCGCTCTCCTTCGCCCCGCGCAACAGCATCACAGAAGCCACGCAGCCAGCAGAGAACCGAGCAGCGGGCGCCGGTGGCAACGGACAAGAGAGCGCCAACCTATGCATCACAGTTCGAGCAGTTTTACGAAGTCAGAGCCAATCCACTGACCACCAAGTACATCGAAATGGAGGACGATACAGAGGAGAATCATCTGGAGGAGGAAGCGGATGCCGCGGACCAGATTGTAAGTGCTCCAGATGCGACGTCCAACTGACTACAATTACCTACGAATATTTCAATTCACAGATCGAATCTGAGCCCATCCTGGAACCACCCACGACCACTTCCAAACCGCGCCCTTTGTTAAAACTCTTTTCGGAGGACTCCTGGTCATGTGAGCCGGAACTGGACCCTGAGGAACCAGAAGAGTCGGTGATAGATGAACAGACGCCGATTGAGCTGGACCACCATGACATCCAGCAGGCGCCAGTGGACGACTACAAGGAGGAGATACTCCACCCGAAGGCACTAGAAAAAAGTAACCAATTCAATGCCAGCGCCATGTCCGAAGCGGAATCGTATGCCAAATCTTGGGCTCACGCCTTTCTGCGTCTGAGCGACGAGCAAAAGTTCTACGCCAAGCGATCCATCGACGAGCTGCTAGTCCTGGGGCGGCTGGAGAAACTAAGCATTTCGACGGTGACATCGTTGACAACAAACTTGTAGCAAGCAATATTAATAGTGTAGATATCCTATATCCCTAGCCTTAGACATCCTCGTTTGATTACTTACTTTAAGCTGAAAAGAACTCTTAAGTAAAAAGTTTTAATTTTGTGAACTATCTAAACCAAAAGAAGAAACTTGATTTAAAAAATAAAGTCTTAACATTTGTTTTACATTTTAAATTGTACTATTTAATTAGGTTTAATGAGTCATTTTACTAATTAGAGGGAAAAAATGTGAATTTTTCAAGATGCCCAAAAAGTCAGTTAATACCAAAAATAATATGAACTCGCTCGCCATTCAAATCATAATAAACTAATAATACATTGTTAAAATACGTATTAAAAAACACAACATATTTTCAAAGTAAAATTAATCCTTTTTTGGCTTGGTTTTCGATTTCAAATTCGAGCCCCTGATCCAATACATAACAACTTCGCAATCTTTCCAACACAACGGCTAGAGGCGAAAGAAATGGTTCGGGGGCGTTCCCTCGGGATTGCAAAAAAGTAATCCCTTGCGTTGGCACAAGCTTGCTCCAAAGAGGTAACCTTTTTTAAGAAACCGCTTAACTGAGCTCAAATAAAGTCTACTAAAAAGTTGTTTTTCAATTTTTTTATTTTTTCCAATACGTTTTTATTTTTTTTTTTTTCAATTTTTCTTTTGGTTGCCATCTTGCATTTGTTGTATATATTTTTGCTTTGCTTTTACAGTTTTTTTTTGTTTGTTTGCTGTGAATTACATTTCTTTCTCATTCTTGTGTTTTTTCTGCTTTGCTTTGATGCTTGATACATTAAGTCGCCTGTTCTGGTAGCTTTCTTTCTTTCTTTCGGTTGAAAACGATGTATAAATGGGAAAAGATGTGGTTTGTGTGTGGATATACATTTTTAATCATATCTTTAATACGAGAAACTTAGAGTTACCACGCTACAACAACGTTCGAGGGAGGATATCCGAAATAAATTAATTTTTAAATAAACAATAAGTTAAAATTGGGCTGAGAGCTGATTGTAAGTTAATTATAAAAACCAGGGCGAATTTTAATTTATTTATATCGCTGATGTGTTTCATATATAATAAAATTCGACAGACATAATAGAATTGGTTTAGAATTTGATACGACATTTTCAAGTGACAGTTGTGTTAATGGATGTTTGATGTTGCATTAATTTCATCCTATGAAACAAGACAAAAAGCATAAACAAACCGAAAAATAGACGCGAAGGCCCATTTAAGCGAACTCAGATGGTATTGGTTGCTCTTCTTCTAACTTGCAGCGGTTGTTGTTGTTGTTGATGATGTTGCGAATGCTGCTGCTTCTACTGGTGATATTTCGGGCGGTGCGACTGGGTCCTTCCTAAGCAGTGCTCTCAGTGGTTGTATTTTGCAGTTCTTGAGCGCCATTCTAGGGTTTTCATATTATAAATTATAAGGATAAATAAACAAGCATACAAAATCATACGTTTAAACAAAAATCATAGACCCAAAGCCTCTCAAGGTCCCCTTTCCCTTGGTTAATGGTTTCATTTAGAGTGCGACAGTGGTTGTTAGGTTAGTTAATTATGAAAATTTAGTTTGTTATTTTCTTATATTCTCAACAGTGACCGCCACCCTGGTTGTTATTGTAGATACTGATGCTGTTGTTGTGGTTGTTAAGTTGCCGCAGATGCTGTGTTATCGTAGTATTTCATGGTTTGCTTTGGCAAAGATGTTTCAAGTTGTTCTGCTGTCGTGTGATTAGTTCATTACCTGCTGTGGCGGCTGCTGCTCCAAACCACCGCCAGGGCCATTCGGTTTCCGATTCTGGCGACGTGGACGTGGCTGTTGAGGGCGTGGTGGTCCCTGCTGGCCTTGAACTAAAATAAAATAGTTTATTATTAAAAATAATTTGGATATAGATTTTAAGCCATCGCTCTATTTATACTCACTATATTCGCCGCCATCGCGACGTGGTGGCGGTGGTCCATTATTGTAATTGCGACGGAAGAAGCGCCTCTGGGGTCCGCCCGGTGGACCGCCCCCTCGACGCGGTCCTTGTCCTTCACCCCGCTGCAGGCCCTCCTGATTCTGATCCAGTCCGGGTTCGGCACTGCTGCCATCACCGCCGCCCAGCCCGCGGCGTGGTTGTCGCGGATAATAGTTGTTGAAGCGGCGAGGGCCGCCGGGAGGTCCTCCCGGGCCACCCGGACCGCGTGGTCCACCACGTGGTGGTCCACCAGGGGGACCACCTCCGGGCGGGCCGCGACGGAAGTTTTGGCGTGGTTGGCGCGGGCCAGACTGCAGCTGCTGCTGCTGCCCGTCAACGGACGGCGGCTGCTGCTGCTGCTGTTGGACCGGCGACTCCAGCTCGTCGCCTTCGTCTCCCTGGCCTGGCTCCTTGCGGCGATTCTTCTTCATCCAGGGGCGGAAGTTTCGGCGCTTGTCCGCTGCGAACTGACTGCCCCGCACCGGCTCACCCGATGGTCCAGTTACATTGGCTGCCTCATTGCCCTTCTCGCCAATGACTACGTCGAACTCAACGACCTCACCATCGCCTACCGAACGGACCGCCTTCTTCGGATTATTACGGGCTATAGCACTCTGGTGCACGAAGACGTCCTCTTTGGTGTCGTTGCGATTGATGAAGCCGTAGCCGCTCTTCACGTTGAACCACTTGACGGTGCCGGTGACTTTGGTGGCTGCAAAATTATGAAAGTTAATGAGCTCAAGAACTTCTCTTAAATCAGGCTTTAAAATAGGATATAGTTATCAGGCTTTAAGGGTGTTATTTAGGTGTCATTTGTGAGTAGCTATGATAGACAGTTAATTGATATTTTATGCGAAAGGTCATCAAATAATTCGATACTTGTGCGATAATCGATTTTCTGTTCGATTTATCCGAGCCCGCATAGTAAGTCATGTGATCATGTGATAAACAACACAAACCAAAAATCCGTTCGCTTCGGTGAATATAACTTAATATTTAAATCCTAATTAAATTTCAAACCATACGAAACGCTTTGTGTGGGTCTAGGACTTTTTAAAAATACTTTTATACATTTGTTTATCATTTCTGCCACCAAAAGATGGGTTTAATAAAAGAAATAGGCAAGGATCTTATCGGATCTCTTGAAAATCGGACTTATAGCCCGAGCACAAGCACATGCTGCCGCTTTGCGAGTGTGTGTACAAATAAATGTACCAAAACAATGAACACACACAACCGCAGCACTATCCCGCTCGCACCCACGCTGCGCGCGCACCAACAAATTGGGTTGCTCTAGCCGTGTGTGGGCGGGGGAGGTGCGCCGCCACCGCTCGCCCGCCGAGGGGGTGGGTGGAAATGGAAAAAGGCCAGACCGGCGAAAGGCAGAATTTTCATTTCGTTTGCCGGCGGCGCGAACACTCGTTCATACATACGTATGTATGCGCCTTTTGCCGCACAAAATGGCCGACGCGCGTATATTTTAAGACCCAAACGCACACACAGGCATGTTTCTTCTTTTTTTCGTTCCTTTCGTTGCTATTTTGGTAGCACTAGCCGCCGCCATGTGTTCGCGTATGAATGAAAGGGGGACCACAATTGGGATTGGGACTCGGATCGGGTGCACTGCACACTGGCTGGCTTACCGATGACTTCCTTCGGCGGCGGAGCAGGCTTGCCCTGCTGTCCCTGCAGCTGCTGCTCGTCCTGCGGCTCCTGCTCCAGATCCTCCGGCAGATTCTGCTGCTGCGGCTCCGGCTGCTGCTGTTGTTCAGCGGCCAGCGGCTTGTTCTCAGCATCGGCCATCGCTCACTCTCAGTTGTTGGTTAAAAACGAAAAGCGGGAAAAGCAAAAGGCTGTTGTTGTTGCTGCTGCTGGTGTTGTTGTGTGGATGCGAGTGCCGCAACAAATTGTCCGTTTCCCTGCTGTTCTACGGGGTCTGCTGCGATCGGTCGCAGTCGGTGGCGTTCACTCTCAACTGCCACTACCACTTCTGATGTTGTTTTTGAGTGTGATCTTAAAACACTCGCCACTCGCAGGGTTTTCTTTGCCTTAGCGATTTTATTTTGTTCGCTCCGGAAGTGAAACTTGACAGCCAGCGCCCAGGGCTGCTTGCGGGGCCTATCGATAGTTTTCAGCCACAATTCATTTGTGTCGTTAGGCGTATATTGATGCGATTGTCCATCTCTAAAGTGCTGTAAGGCGCATTTGTTATCGTTTTTTGAATATATTTAATTTTTTTATTTTTAAACTGTATAAGCTTTATTTAGGAGCAAAAGGTACGTTGAATCAATGTTGCTTCATGGCAGTTAGAAGGCATTAGAGGTGCAGAAACATCGATATTTGCAGACAAAATATACCTTTTAAAACATAATATTATCTTTTTCCTAATTGCTAGACAAATTGGCTGGTATAGTACGAGTGCTGCTTCGCTTCCAGAAATGATGGACCTTTTCTAAGGCGAAGCCTATGCAGCTTATGCCGATACCCACCGACCACAGATAGAAGGCTCCCTGCAAAATGTCCAGGGTGAGGACCACACGCTTTTTGCGGCGCACGGCCGGCTCAGAGGCCGCTGGATCCAAGTCAGTCTGGTCGCCCAATTCTTCATAGAACTCCTCGGCATTCGGCGAAGTCCCATCCCGTTTAATCAGATCCATCTGGCGCCAGTGCTCAAAGAAGCCATGTTCGTGAAAGCCGGTAAAAAGCGTTTGAATGCGGTGCAGGAAGGGCGATCCGCGGGGCAAGATGTACGTGCACAGCATGGATCGCAGGTACTCCTTGACAATGTGGTAGGCCGGTCGCTCGGCCTGGGCATTGTAGGTGAGGGCAAGGAAGTCCCTGGCGTGGAAGTCGCGCATGATAAAGGCCGACCGTCTGTCCCGCCGGCTCACGTGCAGCTGGTAGTAGGAGGTGGTCAGTACGAGTGGCAGCTGGCGACTGCGGCTTTCCAGCAGGTGGTACTGCTCCTCGGAGAGACTCACCCGCGCCGCATCGTACATGGTAGACACGGCATAAATATGGACGTCCAGCTGTCCCAGGCCCTCCAGCTGGTCTAGCTGCGCCTCATAGCTGGGACGCACAAATCCAGACTCCAGCTTGGCGAAGTAGATGGTAGTGAGGACGTAGCTAAAGAGGATCCAACCCATGAGGAAGGTGCGCATCGAGCTGAACGAGGAAAGTCGTTCCGCCGGCTCCCCGACGTGCGTCTTGCAGAACATTTCGAGGATCTCATACCAGGTGGCCTGAAATTGGGTGACGCCCCTACGAGGTACTCGCTTTTGGAGGCCTTGCATCAGCCAGAAGATCAGCACCACTGACAGGAGGGTGACCAGGAGCAGGTGCCACACGGAGCGCCGGAAGACGTGCACGAATATCAAGTACTCTGGCTGAATTCCAGAAGCCGGTACCACCAGGTAGAGGACGCGCCGGGTGTGCGGATACAGCACCTCGACCTCTGGCCAAATGCAGTCCAACACGAAGCGAGAATTTGGTCCAAAATGGGTGTGACCGCTGGTCAGGTCCTTGACCGCACCCGTAAAATTGCCACCAGGCAGGCAGCGTCCGTAGGACTCATTGTCAACTGGTAATACGTAGGTTACAGAGGCATTCAGCATCCGGGCAGTCACCCGAGCAGCTACTCCATCCACTGCCTTGTAGCCAGCAGTCTCCACGGGAACCCTGGGAACCGCCATCAGAGGATCCGCGAACATGGAAAAGCGCAGTGGATAACCCCTCAGATTTCCCATCTTATCGGGATAAAATAAGGCCTGTCCAGTTCGCTGTACCACCTGAAGACCCCCAAGGGCAAAGGGATCAAAGTCGAAGATACCAGTATCCACGCTGGTGATGGCCAGCCCGTAAAGCAATTGCTTGGTCCAGCAACTGCGAAAGAGATCCAGCAGTTGATCCTGCCCAGCATCGGCCCAGATGAACAGATATTTGTGCAGATGCTTCCGCGGCTGTCGAGGATTCAGCATGTCCGCGATACGACGGACTAGGGAATCCCCTCTTTTGCCAGCTGGTATATGAAAGATACTCAAGCTATCTGTGTTACGAAGCGGCTCCATCTCATGGCTTTCGACATTCCGGGTGACCACAGGAAGCTGGCTGCCCACGCAGCGGTGCAGCTCCAACTCCAGAGCGGAATGACTCGGATCCAAGGCAGCCGGACAGCTGGAACAGCGATACAAATAGGTGATCTGAACATTTTGCTTCACGGCCAGACGACAGGCAATCCCGGCCAGCGAAGAAATCCCTGACAGAGAGTTGAACCACAGCCAGAGGCAGAGCAGGAAAGGAACCGAAGACACCATTTCCTCGAAGTCAACTAACCCTGTTCTTTAGGCGGCGACCCAGCAACAACCTGTGGACCTGCATAGTCCCTAGAGTGTCGTAATTCCCAATTATGAACTAAGGCATTGCGTGTGAGGCTCGTTACTGTCCAATATCAGGTATTTCTCTTGGCAAACATTTTTAGTTTACAATGTTAATAAAATAATTCAAGTTCAAATAAATACATTTATTCACAGTACCATCCTATATGCAGTATTGTTTAGCAGCTGCAACACCTGAACTAAGTTCGGGGTTAATTAATACGTAAGTTGATAAGCTGTTTTGTGCTGAAACAGCAAATTCGTGTTTTTATTAGAACATTTAAAACATTTAAAGTCATTGTGAAAGACGCAGAAATATATACACATTTTAGATTGTAACACCCTGGAACAGGTGGTTGTGAGTGGGGTTACTTTTCAAATTAACACTGATAAGGAATACAAATATTATTACAGCTAGTTCCCATTGGGTATACGAAGGAGATATATATAAAGATTTCAAATCCTTTTTGAAATCAATCTATTTTTTCCTTATTTAAGCAATTTAGCTTCTTACTTTGTATACTCTCATCATTATAATGTAAGATGGTAATTGAAAACAAGAAAGGAAGCTAACTTCGGCATGCCGAAGTTTAAATACCCTTGCAGTAAGTAAGAAGAAGAAAAATCTTCTGACTTTTTCGTTTTCTCGGGTACTGACATAAGGTAAATGTTGCGAAAGAAAAATGTTGCGAACGAGAAATGTTGCGAGCGAAAAATGTTGCGAACGAATTTATGAATTTATATATATATTCCTATGGCTGCTATATGATATAGTGGTCCGATTTGAATAAAATTAAAACCGAAATTCTGGAATAATACAACATGTGTATGTCTCAAATTTTATGAAAATATATGAAATATTGGCTTAGTTAGATTTTTTCATCATTATTTTCTGATCGGTCCTATGACAGCTATATGATATAGTTGTCCGATTTTGATCAAATTAAAACCGAAATTCAAGAATAATACAAAATGGCCATATATCAAATTTTATTCAAATATTGTAAAAATTGGCTAAGTTATAATTTTTTTCATTAAAATTTACCGATCTTTCCTATATAGCTATATGATATAGTCGGCCGATCCGGCTCGTTCCGACATATATAGCAGTGAGAGCATATAGGAGCATATCTGCAAAGTTTCATCCAGATAGCTTTAAAACTGAGGGACTAGTTTGCGTAGAAACGG
>VNJV01007200.1:0-10388 GCA_008042635.1 Drosophila nikananu
TCCATAGTATTTTTTTTTTGCTTTTTAAATAAATAAACTTCCATTTTTCCTTCATTTGGTTGCGTTTAACTTGATACTTTCCTAATTTTAGCACATTCTAAAAAGGTGTCCACAACCCCCCCCAAAATCTGAAAGTGGCAAAAACGACTATTTTACAAAAACTTAAAACTTTTTCTTTCAGTGATAGATATCACTGTAATTATTCGAAAACTAGTTAGCTAAGGTCTTTAGCTTTCCATTGATATGCATATGTCCGCATAATACGCTTCAGGTAAAAAGATATAAGTGATTTAAAAAGTGGTGTCCACAACTGTCACCTTTCCCCTATGTAAAGATGTATATACACATTGTCATTATGTGTGTTTCTTTTGCTATTTTTCCACGCCAGAAAATACGCAGAAAACACTTCCGCATGCTAGAGAGTAAAAAACAACAAAAAACAAAAACAAGCCCCGTTATAAACATACGGCACAGGTGTGTGATGATAACGCACGTACACATACACCCCAAAAGAGCGGTGTCAAGTGTCAATTGATAGCGAATAAAGAGAGACAAAGAGAGAGCAGGAGGATGGAGAGAAGAACGGAGATTTCCGATATGCAATGGGATCCCCCATGGGGAATCATCATTCTCCAGGGAAATCACCATGAGGGATGTATTTATTTTTTTATTAAAATATAGTTATTATAGTTTTAAACTTTAACTTGCCCAAAATTATGCAGTATAAATATTTAAATTAAATTAAATTAAAATTTATAATATCAGTCAGATCTGATTGCAAACTGCAAGGGTATACAAACTTCGGCGTACCGAAGTTAAATTTCTTTCTAGTTAATATTTATTTCAAAGCAATAATTAAGTCATTAATTAGAATACTAATGATTGTTAAATATTTATATAAATATTGATTAAGGTACCCATCAAGCATGGTATCTGAAAGATAAACAACGTACCCACTGTAAGAATTACCAAATTAGATTGTTGAATTGTAGAATTGTTGAATTTTAATAAAGAATCTCTGCTGGAAATCTGTAAGTCTTTTAGATTTCTTAAAAAATGCTTTATTAATTCGAGTTTTAAGGGGGTTTAACTTTAATTAAAAAGTTTAAATCTTTGTAGATTTATTTATATGATAACCCTTTATGTACATATGTTTGTATATATGTATGTATGTACGTAGATGTGCAAGTGTGTGCGTGTTGGCACGGATGCATGTGTCTGAGTGGAAGATTAGCGAAATCGGCGGAGAGGTAAATTCCACAGTTAAGCTGTTGTGGCAGAGACGTCAACGCCGACGCCGACGTCGACGTCGGCGCAAAGCAAACGCTTTTTTCTTCTTCCTCTTGTTTTCTTCCACTTTTTACACACAAATTTGGTGGGTTTTTTTTTGTTCTCTTTGCGGTTGGTCTTCTTATTTTTTGTTGTACCTTTCCTTGCGTGCTCTCTTCCTCGGCGTCTCTGCTTTGCCAATTCATGGTGGTAAATTAGCAGCTGAATGAGGGGGGTTGGGGGAGATAGAGGAAAGATATTAGCAGCAGCAAAAAGGGCGGCCATGTTAGAATCAGGGAAGGGGGAGGAAGAAGAAAAAGTACAGTTAGTCAGCCGAATTCGTAGCTCGATCTTTGGCAAATTGCCAGGGTTGCCAGACGTGGCAACTCTGAATTTGTTGTTGTTTTCCTTTTGTTTCGCTCATTTCGCAATTAAAATTGTTGATTATTTTTGCACTCCGTTTTTGGTTAAATTCCACGCACACCTACATATGTACATTCATACCATACATACATATGTATGTACGTATGAATCTTTCGTTGTATGTTTGTAGTTTTGTTTTGTGTGCTTTGTTGACACGCCATATGTACATCTACAGTATACCTGCATTCATATATATTTATGTACAAGCATACGTACATACATACATTCATACATTGTTGCTGGCTGGCGTGATTCATGAATTATGGATTTACATGCCGACATTTCCAGATAATACAAAGCCAACATTAGCTGTCATCAGCTTTTGCTCATTATTTTCCTCAGTTTTTGTTCGAGTTTTTTTTATTATTATTATTAGGTGGATTATTCCATATCTTTTGTAAGTTTGTATATGTATGTTTAACTATAATGCGATAATATACATATATAGGAAATTTCCCAACAAAATTATTGATTTGATTATTATTGAAAGATTCTGACGTTTTTTTTATTAAAAGCTAATACTTAATTAAGTACATTTTATAATAGATTTGATTTCTATAAAAACATTCTTTTTTTAAATCTTCAGAAATTGATTTAAGCAAAATTAAAAGTAAACTTGTTTCCATCTAAGATGTTAAGAAATGCAAACTAATTTATTCAGTTTCGGTCAGTTTTAATCAATGTAATAATTTAAAACAATTTTACATTTATTTTCTAGCTTGCAAGAGTATAAAAATATGACAAAATAATAATCTAATAGATACTAAAAAAAACTCCAAAAAGCGGATTTCATTAATTACATATTCAGTGCACATCATTCATCATTATCATTTATCATCCTTCAGCGTACTGACTACCTGATTGAACAATATACATATATGTATATTACATATGTGTATATATGTATAGATACACATAGTCACCCAGAGCTTGTTATAATACCTTTTTTCAATCGAATTAAATCCCTGGATTCTCCAGGTAGCTGAATATTCTTCCCAGAATTGCGATTTAACAAATAAAATGGAGTTTACACAAAGAAATTCCATTACATTTGAATAGTTAGTGGGCTGGCTTAATTTGTAATATGTTTGAGAAGATCGAAATGCAAATTAAACTATAAAGCTAGAAATATTAATTACCGAAAATTAATATGTGAAGAGAAATAACAATAAGCAAGGCTTCTCTAATGTTGTTTATACAACCAAATATATGTAGTTTTAAAATTATACGAGGGGTAATAATACATTTATATATTTTTTTTTAAATTAATAACGCCTAAAAATTCAAAGACTTCATTAAAATATTTCCATTTAGCCACTTTCTTTATGTCTAATAAATGCCTAAACCGTTTTCTTGTAAAATCAATTCAATGACTGAAAGAATCCTATTTCTACCAAAAGTTGCAAAAATGCCTAAAATTTGAAATTATTTGAAACATTTTGCTTATTAAGCCTGCCTCCTGCTGCCTGTTCATCATCGCTAAGTCCTTCGTGTTCATTCCTGGCCCTTCGATTTTCCTTCGCTTTTCCAACATTTACGAACCCCCCCTTCTTTTTATGGTTTTTCTTTTTGATATCATGGAATCCTATATATAAATCGAAGCGTAAAAACAAAATTGGTTTTCCATATATGTATGTACATATGTTTGCAAAGGTTATGTACATAAGTATGTGGGTATCATATTTATATAGTATAGCTTTGTGTGTGTATAGCATATCTTCTTCTTGTTGCGTTCGCATGGCTCATAAATAAATATGAAATACATCCGACAGATACAAATATACAATACCCATACACACATACAGATAGAGGTGTGTGTGTGTGTGGATAGAGACATTTATAATTTATTTATTTGCACTGCAATAGCAAAGAAAGGCGAAAAAGCGAACGAAAGAGAGATGGTGGAAATGTGGGTGGGGTGGTCTAGAGAGAAAATAGAGAAGAGAAGAAAATGGAAAAATAGCAGCTAATTTTTCTTTTGTATTATTATACATTTTTCCCCATTTATTTTCTCTTTTTTACCTACTTTCCTTGGAGAGCACTCGGGTATGTGGATCTAGTCATAAGCTTTATTTTATTTATTTTACTTGGAGAAATTATTTCAAATATAAAACTCCTTTTTAATTAAATCTTGTGCAACTGGCCCTATATTACTTGTCTGCTTTGGGGTTATATCAATTAATATATAAATATAATGTTTGTTTGTTCTTAGAGAGCATACAAAATTCTTCACCTGTGCTGAATCCTTCCCATTTGGTGCACTGCCAAAAGAAAAACTTAAGAAACAAGCACGGGAAATGTGATAACTGTGAAAAGTCGCCTCTTAAATACTCTATCTAGTATGAGAAATACTTTAAATAAATATTTCAATATAAGCTTTCTTGGATTTTTTAGTTTGTGTATTGTTAAATTCAATTTAGTATAAATAAAATTAGTATAAATAAAATTAGTATGAAAAAGCTGGATCCCTTGAGAATTGTAGTGTTCTTGAGTTTTTCATTATCTGATTGGTTCTAAAACAATAATTCTTTTAATCAATATACATATAACAGATAGAAATAATTTTATGGGAACAAAACAAAAATATAACAATATAAGATTTAGGATTCTGATTTTAATTAAATTCAATTTGAAAAAGTATCTCAACTCGAAAAGAGAGGGTATAACCAAAAAGGCAGTGCCAGAGTCCATTGAACCAACGAGGGGGTGAGTTTAAAAGGCGGCTGCAGGGGGCCGGGGCGTTGTAATGGGCCAAAAAGGATTGGGAGACAGCGGGGGAATGGGAAAAGGGGACTTTTTGGGAGGGGGTTTCGATGGGGAGGGATATACGCAAGATACATACAAAAACACACATACACTTACAGTTCCATGCAGATTTTTGGCTTCCACTTGTTGTGTGTTTTTGTGCTTTATGTGTCTTCCTGCCTCTTTCGCCTCAATCGATTCCATTCACTAAAAAACAGTACAAAAAAGAAATAATAAATAATGTTGGCTGCCTAGGAACAAAGCGAAAACAATATACAGGCGTATGTATGTATATGTATCTTATAGATACACCCAAAAAATGGGAAAATTAAAAAGAAACCGGCGAGAAGAAACGAACGACAGAAAAATGAAGTCATAAAAGCCGCGACAAAAAGGAAATAAATAAGAGAAGAATAAAAAAAAGAATAACAGAAAATGAATATTAAAAAAAAGTGAAATAAGAACGACAGAAAGCCGAGATACAAATCTGTGTATCCGTTGGATACCAGAGAGTGTGTGTGGCTGTGTTTTATATATTCATACATATTATTTTGTATTTATGTGTATGTATATTTAATCTGCAATGATCTCCAGCTCAGAGACTTCTTGATGGGAAAAAAGGTCAAAGTATCTCTCGCTCACTCTCCCTCTCCCTCTCTCTCTCTCTCTCTTTCTCTGGATGCAACAAAAACAACATAAAATAAGCACACACACACACACAGACAGAGCAACATTCAAAGAGTGAGCGAGAGCCTCTGTAAAGTTAAAGTAGCAGCTGGTTATGTTTACAGAAAAGAGATGGCCTTATCGAGAACCAGCAAGTGGAAGGGAGAGGTGAAGACAGAGTGAGAGGCGGCGGATAGGTGGTAAACAGTTACAATCACATAAACCAGATACATACACAAAAGTATCTTATTTTATGCATATACATACATGTATATATATTTACAAATTTAGGAATATACATAAATACAATGCATAAATATTATGCATTTTAAGTAGCAAGAAGATACATTTCTAATTGATAAATAATTTGATAGATGGATTGTTTTTTTTTAGGTGAACGTAAATTAATTTTTAATACATACGTTTTGAAATTTAAGGTGTTTTATCAATATGAAAACATTTAAATGTAAAGTTTACTTTTCAACAAACATGTAACCTTCCACAAGAAATTTAAAAATAAATTGCATAACATTTTAAATAGATGTTTTAGAATTGTTTTCTTAGTTTATCATTTATAATTTTATTTTAACTTTTAAATAAGTTTGTAATTGTTTGGTGGAAATTCTACAGGAAAATTTAATAGAAACAATTGATAATAGAATAGTTGTAAAGAGAATTGTTAACTTAATACTAAAATATTTTAAAACACATTTTCCTTTATAATAGTTTACAACGAAATTGTCATATTTAATACGAAAATTACTTTTACTACTACTAATTACTAATTAAACTTTTAAAATTGTTTAAAGTTCTTTAGTTATTAATTTTACAATAATTTTTTTTCGAGTTGAAGAAACGGAAACTTTAAGAATTGAATTTTTGTTTGCACAGCTAATTTTGCGTTTTCTTTTTTTTCGGTGTGTTTATATTTATTGTGTGTTAGCATGTTGGTATGCCTGTGTGTGTGTGTGTCTGTGTTAGTACATGGCCAATATACAATTTTGTGCCATCGGCCACCAAAAACTGAGGGCCACACCAACAACAACACCAACAACAACACCAACAACAGCCACAACAAAAATTGCAGCAACGAAGGTCGTCGCCGTCATTTTATTGTTGCCTCTGCTTCACCCTCTGCTGCAGTCGGCGTCGACGCAGACGCAGACGTCGACAGCGATAGCATCGCAGAATTCCACATAGAAAATTGAGAAAACTGCATTAAATTTTCGTCTCCATTCGCCATTTTGCACTCCCTCTCCGCTCTGCCCTTGCCATCTCTTGTGCAGCAGCCGCAGCTCACTCTCTTCCTCCCACTCTTTCGCCTCCTCCTGCTCCGCCACTTCTCTCCCTTTTGTTCGCTTCTTGTTTTGGCTATGATTTTGTTGCTTTCCCATTCACTTAGCCGAAGTTTTCCTATGTATGTAAGTATATACATCCAACTATACATATGTATGTATGTACATACATATTCACGCAAACACAATAGATGTCAAGAATATAGGTTTATACTTATAATAAGGGATATAGAGGAATATGAATTTATTATTTATTAATTTATTATTTGAAGATCCTAACAGTTAATACGAGTTTTTAATGTCTGTTAATGTCTGTTATGTATATCTACCTAAAATGATCATTTCTTACATACATTTTGCGATCTAGTATTACGCCTGCTGCTGTGCGGTTGCTTAACACATACATACATATTGTGTATGTATCTGAAGCTATTATAGCTGTACATACATATACCATATGTACGTATGTATGTAAATAGATAATAATTCCCATAAGATATACAATTCGCATTTGATGATGACGATTTTGAGGAGAAATAGAGGATGTTAATAAAGCCAAAAACACGAAGAATATGAGGAAGAGGATGGCGAAGAAAACAGCTGCAGAGTTTCACCGAGCGAGAGAAAGAGAGGCGAGCAACAGCAGACGCGGAAGAAGAAAGCGTTGCAAGGAGGAAGAAGTCCCAAAGAGAGTGCGCCATTCAAGGGTGGCTGCAAAAAGACAGCCCAGTTTGTCCCAGTTCCTTTGACTTCCATTCCGATCTGATCTACTTGGGGCAAAATTACGAGAGTACAAGACACCCCAACCAAAGAAAAAAAAAATAAACAAACCCCATAATTTATGTTTTGAAGAAGAAGTCGAATCGGCAAAATCAATCAGTGCGAGAAGAGGAAGTACAAACAAACAAAAATGGCTGGCAAATTAAAACAACATCAAGTCAAAAAAGAAGACGAAGCAAAAGAGGAAAATAAAACCATACATAAATAACAGCTGTCAAAAAAAAAAGGAAGAGAGGATGCAGCCAAAACGTGCGATGGAAAAGAGTAGGAAGAATGGAATATCGGTTAAAACTAAGGACAAGTTATAGAAAATGCAAAGAAAATCAAACAATAACAAAGAAAGAAATAAAAAAAGTAGGAATTGTGCAAAATGAAGAGAACAAAGTATAGGAAATGAAAAGACGAAGAGGAAGACCAAATATGTAGAATTAGGCGTGAGAGCAAATAAACAAAGAAAGATAAAATCCCAGGAAAATGTTGAATAACAATGCGCTTTTTCTTTCCTCTATCCTTCTTCTCGAGCTTTCTCCTCGCTGGTTCTGCATCTATATCATCTCAGTATTCCCTTTCGTTCTGCTTTTTCTTCCCCTACCAAAGTCAACCCCGTGGAAGTGAGCAACAACCCCCGTTACCCCGCCCACGACCCTTTTCTTTTTCGTATTCTTCCTTTTAACAGCATTAAAACAGATATACACATACATACATGCATATACAGATATAAATATACATGTATACATACATATCATATAATAAGTGTGAGTGAGTGCGCTATAGCGTTTCTCCGCCTCCCTTCTCGTTCTCCTCCACCTCCATGCCATCTCTTTATTGCCGTATGTTCACGAAACGGGGCCTCGCCAAGAGACTATTCAAGTTGTGCGTCTGCAGACACAAAAAAAAAGGACAGAGGGGAGGAAAATGAAAAATAAAGAATAGAGTACATACCATTTTAAAGATTGAAAATTATATAAATTTAAAACTTTTATTTTACAGGTTACTTTTGGATTAACCTTACTATGTTGCCAATAGTAATAGGATCATTATTACATCAGAATAGTTATGTGACATTTGTATATTCTTCTGTGTAAGAATTTAAATAAATAAAATAACGAGTTTAGCTTACTGTACCGGCCGGCCTAATTTTATTAATAGTCTCCTGACATTTTTGTTTTTTTTTTTTTTGTCATATTATCTGATAACTTTGTAATAGCACCCATTTCAGACAGCCCATTTAAAACCTGATTTCTAATTTTTGGCCAATTTTTGAAAGGGGTTACATCATCATTTTTTTTTTCAAAAATTTGTCAAAAAATTAGAAATTGAGTTTTAAATGCAGAAATGTTCTCCTATAAAAAATAAGAAGAAAAAAACAAACCAGACTGAAATGGGTTGAGTTTAAGCCAAGTTACGATAAAAAAACCACTGAAGAAGTTCGCGATTTTTGAGCCAAAAAATTTACCCATTTTTTTTAAAGGGGTTTCACCGTCAAAATTATGAAAAATTGGTCAAAAAAATAGAAATTGAGTTTTGAATGCAGAACTGTTCTCCTATAAAAAATAAGAGGAAAAAACCAAACCAGACTGAAATCAGTTGAGTTTAAGCCAAGTTACGATAAAAGAACACAGAATAATTTCGCAATTTTTGAGCCAAAAAACGTACCTATTTTTTTTAAAGGGGTTTCACTGTCAAAATTATGAAAAATTGGTCCACAAAATGTAAATCGAATTTTGAATGCAGAAAAAAATCATACCAGACTGAAATCGGTTGAGTTAAAGCCAAGTTACGATCAAAAAACAACAAAAGAATTTCGTAATTTTTGAGCCTAAAAATTTACCTATTTTTTTAAAGGGGTTTCCCTGTCAAAATTGTGAAAAATTGGTCAAAAAAATAGAAATTGAGTTTTGAATGCAGAACTGTTCTCCTATAAAAAATAAGAGAAAAAACCAAACCAGACTGAAATCAGTTGAGTTTAAGCCAAGTTACGATCAAAAAACCACTGAAAAATTTCGAAATTTTTAGGTAAAAAAAATGATAGGGGTCACATCGTAAAAATTCTAAAAAATTGGCCGAAAAAATAGAAATCGAGTTTTAAATGCAGAAAAGTTCTCCATTAAAAATCAAGAAGAAAAAACAAAACCAGACTGAAA
The DNA here is from genome assembly GCA_008042635.1 of Drosophila nikananu. Lineage (NCBI taxonomy): Eukaryota > Metazoa > Arthropoda > Insecta > Diptera > Drosophilidae > Drosophila > Drosophila nikananu. The sequence goes on from VNJV01007200.1 coordinate 9,323, forward strand.
TCGGTTGAGTTTAAGCCAAGTTACGATCAAAAAACCACTGAAAAATTTCGCAATTTTTAAGTAAAAAAAAATTATAGGGGTCACATCGAAAAAATTCTAAAAAATTGGGCGAAAAAATAGAAATCGAGTTTTAAATGCAGAAAAGTTCTCCATTAAAAACCAAGAAGAAAAAACCAAACCAGACTGAAATCCGTTGAGTTTAAGCCAAGTTACGATCGAAAAACCACTGAAAAATTTCACGATTTTTAAGTAAACAAAATGATAGGGGCCACATCGTAAACATTCTAAAAAATTGGCCGAAAAAATAGAAACCCAGTTTTAAATGCAGAAAAGTTCTCCATTAAAAACCAAGAAGAAAAAACCAAACCAGACTGAAATCGGTTAATTTTAAGCCAAGTTACGATCAAAAAACCACTGAAAAAGTTCGCGATTTTTAAGTAAAAAAAATTATAGTCACATCGAAAAAATTCAAAAAAATTGGGCGAAAAAATAGAAATCGAGTTTTAAATGCAGAAAAGTTCTCCATTAAAAACCAAGAAGAAAAAACCAAACCAGACTGAAATCGGTTAATTTTAAGCCAAGTTACGATCAAAAAACCACTGAAAAATTTCGCAATTTTTAAGTAAAAAAAAATTATAGGGGTCACATCAAAAAAATTCAAAAAAAATTGGGCGAAAAAATAGAAATCGAGTTTTAAATGCAGAAAAGTTCTCCATTAAAAACCAAGAAGAAAAAACCAAACCAGACTGAAATCGGTTGAGTTTAAGCCAAGTTACGATCAAAAAACCACTGAAAAAGTTCGCGATTTTTAAGTAAAAAAAATTATAGGGGTCACATCGTAAAAATTCTAAAAAATTGGCCGAAAAAATAGAAATCGAGTTTTAAATGCAGAAAAGTTCTCCATTAAAAACCAAGAAGAAAAAACCAAACCAGACTGAAATCGGTTGAGTTTAAGCCAAGTTACGATCAAAAAACCACTGAAAAAGTTCGCGATTTTTAAGTAAAAAAAATGATAGGGGTCACATCGTAAAAATTCTAAAAAATTGGGCGAAAAAATAGAAATCGA
>VNJV01007203.1:0-16711 GCA_008042635.1 Drosophila nikananu
ACATTTAAGACAAAAATGCACTATGTCAACTACGGAATATTCGGGATTTCAAAAGCTTTCCTTTGCAGACGTGTTTTGCCGCAGTTTTTGTGCAAACACGTGCATTTTTTTTTTGCAAACATTTTCTTAAATGTGGCGGCCGGAACTGCTATGGCCACCAGCGGCGCCGTCGGAGCCACCAGCAGCGCGCATCACTCTCACCACTCCCAGACGCACCACACCAGCCACGGACATGGACATGGGCATGGGCATGGAGCCGTTGGTTTGGCGGGAAACGCCGGCAATGTGGCTGGAGGCGTTTCTGCAGGAGTGGCCAGCATGATCCTGCCCACCACTGCGCTAGCTCCGGGCGCACTCCGGCTGGATCCGTAGGGGAATAGCATTAAATCGTAACGTATAGCACTTGTAAAAACCATCTATACTGAAATAAAATCACTTTTGATCAGAGTTTTCAGCGTGTTTCTTGTTTTTTTTTTTGGGGAGTATGCTCAGTTGACCGGCGTATTACAGGCAAAGGAGTCATTTCCGACCCTATAAACCATATATATTCTTGATCAGCATCATCAGCCGAATCGATCAAGCCATGTCCGGGAAGAAAAGGAAGCGACCCATTTTTTGAAAAATTGAGTGATGGTACCATCACCCAATTTTGCAAAAATTGGCCAAAAATTAATTGAAGCTAAAGTGAAAAATTTAAATGCAGAAATGTTCTCCTATAAAAAACGAGAAGAAAGAACCCAACCCCGATTAAATCGGTTGAGTTTTAGCCGAGTTATGATCAAAAAACAATTAAAATTCTTATAAATTGTTGTTGTCAAAATTGTTTTTTGTTGTTGTACAAAAAATTTTTGTTGTTGTTGTTGTTGTACAAGAATTGTTGTTGTTGTAGACCTCAATCTTGCCGAGATTTAGTTAAAATTCAACGATTTCTGAATCTGAAGTACCAGGCGAACAGAATCAGCAGATGGAGGATGAATTTTAGTGCAAATGGTGCAATGACGTCATCATACCCCAAAAGTATGCACCATTTGCACCAAAGTTCTTTTAATACTGATGACGTCATTGCACCATTTGCACTAAAATACATCCTCCATCTGCTGATTCTGTTCGCCTGGTACTTCAGATTCAGAAATCGTTGAATTTTAACTAAATCTCGGCAAGATTGAGGCCTACAACAACAACAACAATTCTTGTACAACAACAACAACAACAATTTTTTGTACAACAACAACAACAACAATTTTTTGTACAACAACAAAAAACAATTTTGACAACAACAATTTATAAGAATTTTAATTGTTTTTTGATCATAACTCGGCTAAAACTCAACCGATTTAATCGGGGTTGGGTTCTTTCTTCTCGTTTTTTATAGGAGAACATTTCTGCATTTAAATTTTTCACTTTAGCTTCAATTAATTTTTGGCCAATTTTTGCAAAATTGGGTGATGGTACCATCACTCAATTTTTCAAAAAATGGGTCGCTTCCTTTTCTTCCCGGACATGGCTTGATCGATTCGGCTGATGATGCTGATCAAGAATATATATGGTTTATAGGGTCGGAAATGACTCCTTTGCCTGTAATACCCCGCTAAACTGAGCAAACTCCCAAAAAAAAACCAAGAAAAACGCTGAAAACTCTGATCAAAAGTGATTTTATTTCAGTATAAATGGTGTTTACGAGTGCTATACGTTACGATTTAATGGTATTCCCCTACGGATCCAGCCGGAGTGCACCCGGAGCTAGCGCAGTGCTGGCGCCGACGGCGCCGCTGGTGGCCATAGCAGTTCCGGCCGCCACTGCTGCTGCTCCGCCGGGCTGCTGTATGCCACTCTGGCCCGCCTCATAGCTGGCCTTCAGACTGGCTATTCTGCGGCCCTGCTGCATCTGCATGTGGCCACGATCGCTTGACTCGCAGATGCCGCAAAAGCGCTGGAAGCGAAGGCTCCTCTGCCAAGCTGCTGCAGGTTGTAAGTCCCGGTGCGGCGGCGGAGCCGGAAGCGACAACGGGCAGCGAGTGGTTGAATGGGCACCGTGCAGATGGTCTCTCGACGCTTTTCCAGCTTGCAGTGCCGCTGGCTGCTCATGGATCGTCGCGATGGCCACGTGCTCGTCGGCGTCCTCCATCACCTTGAAGCTCGAGCTCTCGCATCTCTGTGAAGCGGTCGCGCAGCAGGTAGTCCTCTAGGTAGAGCATCTTCGATGTGTTGCTGCGTGTTAAGAATGTTTGCAAAATGCACGTGTTTGCACAAAAACTGCGGCAGTGTGTCTGCAGAGGAAAGCTTTTGAAATGCCGAATATTCCGTAGATGACTTAGTGCATTTTTGTCTTAAATGTATCTGGCCACACTTAAATGGTTCCAGAGCTATCGATATCGAAATATCGATAGTTTCGCCTTTTCCAACACTAAAATTTGAAAAATACGTTAGCTAATATAATCAGCCGTTAAATTTAAATTTGAACTATTAAAATAACACCGTGTTCAGCTTGATCCACTCGAGCATGCTGTGGAGGCCGATACGGATGCGGATGAGTTGGTGGGCTCCCCTTCCTCCACGTCTTGGGGGGGCTTGGACGGCAGAAGCATCTGTGGGGGACTCGGCTTCGGCTTCCGCTTCTGCCTCAGCCTTGCGGTTGCGGCCGGGGTTCGCATCCGGGCTGATTAGATCCTCCTCCGGTTCCTCTTGCGGATGCTTGTCAACACTGAGAAGCGGGTCGCCTGCATCGCCAGTCGCTTCTTTGCTTTGCTGCCCGCGCTTTTTCCGCTGATTGTCGCTGTTGCCATCGATCTGCGCCCGCAGCCTGCATGAAGTCGTCTCGGGCAGGAGGCTGCTCCTGGCGCAGGCGGGCCTGGGCGCGCTTGTAGCGTTCGTAGTCGCAAACGCAGATCTTGAGCAGGCGGAAGCCCTGTTGCAGCTGGAGCTCTGTCTGCCGGTTGGACATGTCGCCCATGTACACGCGGTGCTCCTCAAGAAAGTCCTCGAGCACATAGTTGCGGGTGCGTTCACGCTGCTCCTCGCTGGCGGCGGCATCGCTCTTGCGCCAGCGCCGGAAGAACATGGCCAGCATGACCACGCCGTACATGCAGTACTGCTTCACGATCAGCGTCTTCACCAGCTGCAACAGCTCCGACCAGGCGATGCGCGCGTACAGCGGGTTGCAGGCGGAAAGATTGGCCACAAGGCCAACCCTAGAAGATCACGCCATATATGCCACTGAACACGTTCTCGCTGAGCAGTGTCCCGTAGAGATACAGCACCAGCAGGGTCACCCCGCAAGGTAGAACTGCATCGGCTGGACCAGCGGATAGAAGCCGGAGTGGACCACACGATAGAAGTACCTGTGGACAGAATGATACCATTAAGCTGCTCCTCCTGCACCTCTGGGACACACTCACGCCGTGACCGAGACGCCGCAACCAAAGATTGTTTAGGGGGACGACTCACTATGCACTGCAAGGTGGAGCTCGCGCATATCTGTGAAGCGGTCGCGCAGCTCCTGCGGCAGGTGATCGATCATCTCCAGGTAGTCATCTAGGTAGAGCATCTTCGATGTGTTGCTGCTGGGCCGTAAAAAAGGCGGCAGCGCGTTAATAAAATGTTTGCAATGTTTTTCACAAAAAGTGCGGCAGTGTGTCTGCACATAAAAGCTTTTGAAATGCTGAATATCCCGTAGTTGACACAGTGCATTTTTGCCTTAAGTGTTTCTGGTCACACTTAAATGGTTCCATAGCTATCGATATCGATATCGAAATATCGATAGTTACGCACATTCCAACACTAAAATTTGAAAAATACGTTAGCTAATATAATCAACCGTTAACTTTAAATTTGAACTATTAAAATAACAAAAAATGTGGTTGTTTGATCATAACTTGGCTTAAACTCAACCGATTTGAGTGTGGTTTCGTTTTCTCTTCTTAGTTTTAATATGAGAACTTTTCTGCATTTAAAACTCGAGCTATAGTTTTTTTTGCAAATTTTTGACAATTTGGCGATGAAACCCCTTACATTTTTTCTGAAAAAATGGGTAAATTTTTTGCCGCGGGATTTGTCCTTTGTGGCCGGGTCAAATCCGATTTTATTGCGAATTCCAACTGGTGACCCGGATACAACTGAAAGCCAAAAGAGGGCGGAATGTCTAGTCACTTTCATTATCAACAAAACAAAAGAAAGAAGCACATAAGGCTTCCACCGAATCCTGGAACACTCTTTGCTGGCATTTTACTTAAAAGAAAACTCAATTTTTAAGTAGTAGCAAAAATTTAGAATTGTTGAATATTTTTTCTAGTTTTTCCTTAATTTTGACTTTATAATTTTTTTAAATATTATAAATATTTTGATTTTAAAATGTCCATGCCCTTAATTAATGTTTATTAGTAACAATACAAATTTAAAAATATTTTTCCAGGACTAGCTCTAAATTGCCCAACGATTTCCTTAAATATTATGATTAAATTCTGAAAGTATACAACATGAATTTTATTTGTTTTTTTATTTTAAAAAATGTTCGAATATTTTTCATGGATTCACCTTGATTTTGATTTTGGTATTTCCCAATATTTCTTTTAATTTTGGTAAGAATAAGGTCTATGGCTAAACGAAATGTGCCAAGGGCCACCCACGGAACGACTAAGGGCCATTAACGCCAGGGTGACGGTGGATTCAGCGGACGGGAGGATGTAAAAAGCAAAGTCAAAGGCAAAAAGGAATTTCTTGATTAAGTAATAGGAATGTCGGGTCGGTACAGAAATGTCACTGGCGGTGGCTTTGACATTTTCGCACTGGCTGTGACGGTGCAGCCAGTCCCCTGACTGCCCTGACACATGCGTGAAACTAAATAAAAATTACAAAACTCTTCATCTTTTCCTGATCAAATCATATTAATGTTTCTTGGTTTCTTTTTTGTTTGTAGTTTTGAAATGGAAATCGTGTTTAGTTATATGAATGGGGGGTACACTTTGAGGCCATCTCTCAAACTGCGATTTGTGAAACTTCGCATAAATTATTCATAAAACAAAAAAGCAGAGAACAAAAAAAACAGAGAGACTCATACAATGCGCAATTGCTCCCCAGAGACTCATCCCCACTGCCACGCCCCCTTCGTCCGCCTTTTTTGAGGGCATTTAAGCCGATTTAAGTCGCTTAATGCACATGAACAGGACGCAGGTCCTTCAGCAAATACGAGGGTATGTCAGAAAAAGTGGTTTGCAAAAGAACAAAAAACGAAATTAAAACAAGATAAGTAAACAATTATCCTATCACGATGACCTAAATTATCCTTAATTAATAATTAGTGGTTAAATTAAAATAAAATTAAATAAAACGTACTTAATACCAGTTGTAGGTGTTTTTTGTTGTGTTAATCCTTAAAATGTGGCCTTTAATTATAACATATGTTTTTTAACCCCTAAAAAAATCTCATAACTGATATTTTACGTTTTTTGTTATACATTAATAACACTTAAAAATCAATTTACACGGTAAATTTGGGTCCACTAACCTCGCAATACCTTTATTACGCTTCCATCTTAATGCCAAAAAATGCGGAAAAGCTTCATGAAAGGGAATGAAATTACCACAGGCTTTCCCTGTGTGAGTGTGTGTGCGGAGGACAACAGCAGCGGCAACAACAATCAAAAAATGGGTAGGGGGACTTAAAAACAAGAAATAAATAAAATAAAATAAAATGGCAAAATGAAAAGGAGAAGGGAAAACAGGGCAAGGGGAAAATGAAGTGAATCTGTGTATAAATTTAATTTGAATTTTTTTGTTTTTGTTGCTCAACGAAAATGTCACATAATCAAATTTTTTAAACGCAAGCGATTTAAGAGTTGCGGCTGTGAAGGGCATGACGAGGGGATCAGAACCAGGACCAGGACCAGGACCACAACCAGGACCACGACCAGGATCGGGACAAGTTTGGGAGCGGAGGCGCAGGCGGCATGATGTGAAGTGCTCCGTTCGGGACTCCTTGCGATGACATATGAAATATTAACAAGAGAGCGAAGCTCTGTACGTAAAGAGTGCGTGTTTTTGTGGAAAAAAAAGGGGGAAGGCGGGAAAATGGGGGGTGAATAATGGGTCAGGGGGAGCGGTGGGGCAAGGTTCAACCAAGTCGCGCAATTCGCCATCAAGCGTGAAAACAAATTTACTTTAACGATTCAGGGAATAAGGCAGTCACCGCAAAGTTCACCCCGAAAATGATATACCCTTTTACATATATAGAAAAATATATATTTATAAACAATTATATATATAAGATATTCTAGTATTTGCGAACCTATTTTATACATTTAATAATTGTAAACTAAAATAAAATAAATAAATACAATCAGATGTTCAGGGGTTTTTGAGGGGTGGTTAATTAATGAATGTTTCTTGGTTTCAATATAATGTATTGAAATATAACAATAACAATATACAAACAAACAAAAAAAAAACAGTGCAATATAATAGATAAAATCGTCAATTTCACCATTTCGTTAAACAGGCGAACAGAAACTGGTATAAACTGTTATAATTAATGTAAAGCACATAGAAGATTTATACCTTTGTCTTACCCACAACAACATTATTGCAACACCAATATTACGACAAAATTAATATTACAACAACATTATTACAACAACATTATTACAACAACAATTAGAACAACAATTTTCCTTACCAATTTTTCAAAAATCGCAGTGTCCAACTGGCCATTTCCCGATTTCAGGTAAAAGTGGACAGGAAGCTGCAGAGAGCGACGAATACTTATTATAAACTGTTATACATATCTTGGTCTTGTGTAATTGATGTTTTGACATTTATTTAATAAAAAATTTAAGAACATAGAATCAATGATCACCATGGGGTATAACAAGGTATTAGATATTTATTTCAACCCATTTTAATATATAGACAATTACCTTTTCTTTTTCCTTCTCTCAGCAACATAATAACCCCTGGTAAGGGCACATCAGCTTGAAGATAAAGCAACATTCTCTGCCTGTCTGTCTATTTGTCTGTTTGTATATAAATTAGAACACATCAAAAGTTTGTGACATTAAATTCGGTGACCCCATACCGGTCCCAGTCCCGGTCCCCGAACCTTACCTCGTGTCACACATGCCATCACACACGCCAGCGATTGGGCGGCAGATAAATGTTTTAGCGGAATGAGTCTGCGGCGGAGTCTGGGAAAGGACATGCTGATGCCGATGACAGTAATGATGCTACGCGGGCGCGAGAATACTGAATCCGGGTCCGGGTCCCGGGTCCCGGGTCCTGGGTCCAAGATTCAAATTCAACTTCAACCGCAACAACTACCTCAAGCGTGGCCCCAAATATCATACAGGTTAGCCTCAGTAAAATTAATTTATTAGTACATGTTGAAGAGATAAAAGATTGAATTAGTTGAATCAATTTAAAATATTATAAATTCAGAATTGATTATCAATATGACTAGTTAAAAGAGTCTAAGAACTAAGCAAAGAACCAAATCTTATATTTTTTGTATATGTACTAGGTATATACCCTTAATATTCATATTTCAAACCTCTGAATCAGATTTATTTTTGTATTTTCTATGTACATACCAAATTTCAGAACGATCATTCAAGTGCAACTCCTTAAAATAGAGTTTGTAGGTTATCTTTAAAGATTTTGTCTGCTTTTATTCTGGGAGTTAAACTTTAAATCGTTTCAATTTGTGTGCTGTAGTATTTGTTTTTAATAGATTTATTTACATACCGAATTTCAAATCGATGTGATAAGATATGTATAGTATATATTAATTTTTATATTATATTTTATATCTTTCGTATAAACGGAGTTCCGTTCGCGTGAAGGAGTTGCCACTGTGGCAAGCACACAGGTTGTGCCTTTAACCAGAACAAGGCGGTCACGATGAAGGTTGGCTTGATTAAATGCTCGGTGTGTAAGGGGGATGAGTGGGTGTGGGGTGTGGAATGTGGGGTATGGGGTGTGGGTTCTGGGGTGTGGGGTATATGGGGGGGGTGTGTGTGTGTGCGAGCGTGAAAATGCAATGACAACATCCCGAAAAAGGCGATTACACAGACGCATACACACACACACCCGATTTTTGGGGGGCGATGCCTTCACGTATGCCATTACGTTGGGTTACGTTACGCATACGCCGCGACCACTTGACTTCTTGCAGTCACGAGTCCCAGAGTCCTGGACTTCGCAGACTCCCAGTTCCGACCCTCTGACACTGAACTATAAAATAAAATATTATCTAATATAAGTTGAAGGGAAAGTGAAATGGTAAGTATTTTTAATATGCAAAACTTACACAAAAAAATTTCAACTAAAATTATTTAATAATAATAAATATAAGAAATAAATCCCCAAATAAATGAATTCCTAATTCAATGAATTATTTATTATTTCAAGTAAATAATTCTGAGCTACTGCTTTAGTGTCACATGGCCTTGTGCCACTTCCCCTCATTCTTATCGTTCATTCGGAGTCGGTCTGCCTTTTTTTCTCTTCCTTACTTTTGCTTTTTCTTTTTATATATAATACATGTTCATGTGTGCTAACGTTTTCCGAAAGGAAAAGGGAAAAGTTGGGCGGAGACTGAAGACTGTCAGCTGTTTGAAGGCTTCCACACACACACGCACACGTCGGCTGATATAATGCTAATGGAATGGAAGCTGTGCTATATGCTGTCTCCGATTATAATGGCGGATCCAGCAGCGAAGACCCGCAATGGTTGCCGCAAATGAGGGCAGCTAAATAAGCACTGAGAACACTGGGCAAAAACGAGGTGAATTCTATTTAAAATGCTCGAAAATAAATTAGGGAAAATGTTGATAGGCAAAAGAATGCTCTAGAAAATGTTGTTCCTAACAATTTTGTTCTAGATTATAATATTGCCTTAAAAAATGAAGCTCCAGAAAATGTTGCACCTAAAAATGTTGCTATTGAAAATGTTGCTTTAGAAAATGTTGCTCTAGAAAAAGTTTCTTCAAAAAATGTTGCTTTAGAAAATGTTTCTTTAGAAAAAGTTGCTCTAGAAAATGTTTCTTCAGAAAAAGTTGATCTAAAAAAAGTTGCTTTAAGAAATGATTTTCTAGAAAATGTTGCTCTAAAAAATGTTTCTGTAGAAAATGTTTCTTTAGAAAAGTTGCTCTACAAAATGTTGTTTTAGAAAATGTTGTTTTACAAAATGTTGCATTAAAAATAAATGCTCCAGAATTTATTGCTCTAGAAAAAGTTTTTTTAAGAAATGTTTTTCTACAAAATGTTGCTCTAGAAAATGTTGGCCTTGAAATGTTGCTCTAGCAAATGTTGCTATGCCTATTAGCAACACGCCTAGAGTGCCGGCAACAAAAGAACTTTTTGGCTTTAAAATTCCCAAGTCAAAAGTTGGGAAACTAAAAAAATATATATTGGCAAGGCCTTCAATCGAAACTCTTTGAATAAAGTTTAAAATTATTCCGTGTGTAGCAGCAATGGAAGGACCTTCGCGTCCTTCGCTTTCATAATGTAGTTTAACTCATTCTGCCCCATCTCTGATGTGTGCGTGGGTGCGCCCCCTTTTCGCCAATGAATATTAAAATATTTGTTGTTTCGCTCAAAAAAAACTTTTAATTGGATTGCAGCGTTTTTAATACTCTCATCACCACCCCCTCCCCCATCACCCCACTCTTATGCCCCTTGTCCCTTTGGCGAGTATTTTTCGTCGCTGGTCACACGAAAATTGTGCACAAAACTGAAAAATCAATTAAAAAACGGTCGTTTGTCAGTTTGACGCGTTGATATAATGAAATATGCAACAAGAGCGATAAAAAGTGAGCGGGTTTAAGTACGCCGAATAATCGGAAAAGCCCCGGGCTTAAAGGTGAAATGTCAACGTTCAGCCTTCAAAGCCACTTGCAATGAACTCGATCAAATCAAGAGAGTTTTGAGTTAAAATACAAAAGATAAATGGAATTATATTATTTAAATAATGAAAACTGAGAGCAAAAAAGATGTTAAAAAATCATGGAAATGGTATTATTATTTCTTATTTGAAATCAAAGACAGCTACCTTTTTTTTTGTTTCTGGTATGGTGGTCAGTTTTTATTAGATAAATTATACATTTTACTTTTTTTTTTGGTTTTTTTTGCGCTTTCCATTGGTTTTTTCTTTTGTTTTGTTTTTTATAAATATTTGATCTACATATAGTTTACATATTCATTGTGTATATATATTTCATTTATAGCCATAGAACAATTATCACATCTTACATATGTATGTTGGCTACCCTTAAACGTATCCATTACATGTTTACTCATATGTATGTTTGTGTGTGTGAGGGGGGTGTAGGTGTGTGTGGGTGTGTGTTGTGCATTGTTAAAGAATGAATATAACCTTAAGAGGGGCGGCTGGGTGCATGCAATAAGCTCCTGGCTGCTGGTAGCCCATCTTCCATGTCCCCATATCCGGTAGTGCAAAAACTTTTCGCATTTCCCAAGTCATACCATTTTCTTTATATATTTATATATATATCTATATATTTTCTTTTGGTTCCTTTGCCCTCTGATATTTTTCCCATCTTCTGGGTAATAATTAGACGACGACTGCATCAGAAAGTTTGCTCATTTATATTGTATAAACATTGCCTTTGGCCAGTTCCGGATCCGCCAATGTTCTTGGCCTTCGGTTCCGGCGACTTTTGCACAACATCACAAAAAAAAAAGAAGAAAATTATACTGTAAGCTACTTAAAATTAAAGTTAAAAATTAAATTATCTAGCTCTTTCTACATGCAATGTTTGTCACCAAAGACAATGCTCAAATTAAAATTATGAAAATATGTATGGGCAATAAAATATGGACAATATTACAGGCACATGTATAATTTTTTGGAATTTGCCAGCTGGCGATGACGACGACCTCGGGAAATGGCCTATAAAATAGCTGAAATTGGCGGTGCCGCCGGCTTTTTCCTCATTTCCATTTAATTTTTGAAGTCGACGCTGAGGAGTATGCTACGTATTTCGAATGAGCCCGAGTGTGCGTGTGTGTGTCGCAGCCATATGGCCTCTCTGTGTGTGTGTGTGTTTGTTTGTGTGCGTGTGTCCCCTTTGGACGTGTGCTAGTGAGTGTGTAAGCGGCTTTGTGTTAAACGTTTTAGCCTGGCGGCGCTGTCAGTCGGCAAATTTCAAAGGTTGGCCAAGACACCAACAAGGGCAAAGGGCACAAAGGCACACGCACACACACACAAACACACAAAGGCAAAGGAAAAGCCAAGGGAAAGGGACAAAGAAAAAGGAAAAAAAAAAAGGAAAAAGGCACCGGCACGGGCGGCAGGCGGAATTGGTAAATGCATTAGTTATTTAAAGAGTGAAAACATTTGTTTTGGCCTGTTGCCCTCTCACGCCTTCCGTTCTGGCCAACAACAAGGCTGTTTGTTGCCGCCGGAAACGATGACGATGATAATGGTAATGGCCATGCTAATGGCGATGAAGATGCCGATGCTACAGTTTAGCCTCTATAGCTTGAACCACGAACAACTAAGAAATAAAGTATTTAATACATTCTCTGATAAATTCAATCAATTTTAAAATTCTTTAAAAGTAAATTAAAGTTTAAAAAAAAGTAAAGTCGATGTTTATATACCCTCTCATTTTTAAAAAATTATTTCCAATATTTTAGGTTTTAAATAATTACAATTTGAATAGCAAATAGGAGAATATATACCACTCATAACAATTATTTGCTTTATGGCTATCATACGACACTCAAAAAGAAGTAAGTCGATCGTATTTCTTAAATCGATTTTTATCGATATTATTTCGATAGGGAAATCAAATCAAAAAGAAATATAACTTAGCTAAAATAGCATTAGTTTTTCATTCAAAATGCTGTTCTGCGTAAGTTTTAAGCCAGCTTAATAATCTGCAAACCAAGTTTAAAAATATTTAAAATTTAAATTGAAATTTTAAAAATTAAATAGTTTTAAAATTTTGATAAATTAAATTTTTGTTTTCAATACCTATTCTATTATTAATAAATCGTATTTAATCGGATTACATATAAAAGAATTTTTGACTTTTTGAACAGTTTAAGCCCTGAAATATTAGCATTCTTTACATCGATATTTATCGATCAATTCATATGATAAATCCTTGGACAAATCAAAGTTTAAAAATGCTATAACTTAGACAAAAAAGCAGTAAATTTAATTTGGCAAACTGTTTTGTGTTGGTTTTTATAAGGTTAATAAATCTGCATACTGCATTTAACATTAAAAACAATAATTAAATAATAACAATTATTATATAATAAAATATCTTTTTGTTTTAAATAATTACTTTTATAAAAAGAATTCTAAATGATTAATTATTGTTTATGGAAATGTTATTAAATTGATATAAAACCTTTCATTTTCCCTAAATAATATTAAAATCATTAATTACATCCTGAATCTTATTATTATAAATAAAAAATTAAATTTGTTGATTTTAAAAGCATTTTATGGAAGTTGGACAATGGGGAAATGAGTTTCTCAAGAGAAGCATCTATATTTCAGGTGACTGAAAAGGTGTATGTGTTACCTTGTGACCCCCTCTCTTTGTGTGTGTTTGTGCGGAGGTGTGCGGGTGTGCGGGTGTGCTGTGTGTGTGCAAGTGGGAGAATCCAGGAGAAAATCTACGTTTATGCCGTCCACTTAGTAGATGCACTCCCCGAGCAGATCGCACTCGCCCTTCTCCAGCGGCTTGAGCCACAGCGGATTGTAGTTGGGGCACAGCTTCCGATGGATGGGTATGCGGATCTGGACGGGCGTCGTGGCCACGCCCTCCCATCCGGCATGTGCCCCGCCCGCCACCTCGAAGCGGGTGCCGTCCGACCTGTTGCACTGCATGCTGAGCGGCTCCTGGACGTACATCGTGTACAGCTGGTCGATGCGCGGCTGACTCCACTGGATGCTCCGGTAGTTGGACGACCTGGCGCCATTCAAATGGACGCCATGCTGGTGCTCGGTGCTAAGAGAAACATAGAAAATATTGTAAACAGTTTAACATATCATTATTATGATAAATATATTGAATTATTGATTTATTATAAAATCGGTAAAATCGATAAGTATATATATTGTTATTATAATTTGGTGCAATAAATAAAAGTTCAACAATATATAAATAAATAAAGTAAATATCAACAGAGGTTTAATATTTGCCTTATGTACTTTAATCACTATTTTAAAATATTTTAAATATTTTAAAAATTGAAAACGTATCGATCTTATATCGAATGTTGGCGAAAATATTGATATTCTTATCACCCAATCAAAGAATATGATATCTTGGAGGCTATCCTTATTTTAGGAACTCATATCTAGGAGCTTCGAATTTTATAATCAATTCCTATATATTATGGCTTACAAATGCAATAAAAATTACAATTTATTATCGATAGTACATCGATATATTGGTAGTATTATGTATTTGAAAATGAAATCGATAAACTGCGACTTAAATAGGGTAGGCTTATCGAGAGGAAAGCTCTGATATGATATATTTATATGTATATATTCGATGTATATATTTATGATACTTTGACAATAGTAAGATCTAAAATATCACAAATTTCATATATCAACAATTAAAACAAAATCAAAAAGTGGTCAAATGTTATATTTTTTTAGTCAAAAATTAACAATCCAAAATTGGTAATTAAATTATTTGCCTAGTTATTCAATCAAATTAGTAAAATTATTAAATTGTAGCATATTTTTATACCGCAACAGTAATATATCGACTTATTTTGCATCTTAAATCGATTTATTTCGCATCCTTAATCGATTTATTTTGTATATATCGTTATCCCTAGTCTGCTCTCATTCTTTAACAGAGAGAGTACAAAAGATGACCGATCTAAGAAGTTTCTTAAACACCATTTTCAAAGTAGTACGCGAATAACCTTGAAGAAAAGCGAGAAGCAACCTTTCGAGCTCTTTGCCTGAAATGCAACTAATTGGTTTTTGAATAACCCCCCAAAAAAAAAGAAACCTTTGAAAAGGTTAATTCGATTTGGCTTGATCGCTGAACCCTAAAAACCGCTGAAAGTCCTCTGATTTTGAGCCATGGCTGCAGGCGGCCAGAGCACTCCTCTCAACTGACAACTGCTGGCTCTCATTTTCTGCGTTCATATTCTGTTATTTTTCCTTTTCTTGCCAGTTTTTGCTCCCTTTATTTCAACAATTATAACGCCCATGCACATTCATGGCGTTCTATCCATCCGTCCCCGAGGGCGTTTCTGCGGCGTTAATGGAAGAAATATTTTTTAATCTACGCAGCGGAACCGACGACAGATGGGTTGAGCTGGGGGCCAGCGGTTGGGGCTGGACCTGGGCTGGGTCTGGGTGTGGGTCTGGGTGTATGGGTTGGGCGTCTCCTTGTGCATCAAAGGGAAACTTTTCGGCATTCCTTTTCGGTGCCCAATTCCTTGGCGCATTCATAACGCCGAAATGCTCTTTGTTCCCTCTCGCAACCACGCGGTCCTCGGCCTCGAAAGGTGTTCGCTAATTGCCAACTTTAAGCAGCTGAGCATCGGGGAATGAACGGCAAAGTTTGCATTAGATTAGGGCCGCCGCAATGAGAGCTCCTCCGAGCTGGGAGCTGGGAAGGCTGAAAGCTGGGACTGAATCCCGGAATGCGGCGGCCTTAGAAGAGCAGTAATTTCCGTGCCCCGCCTGTGGCCAAAGTTCAACTTGTTTGTTGAGGTCACATTTTCCACTCAGTCCAACTTAAGTCATTATACTCGCTATACTTGGGGGAATAGACCGTAAGCCACACAAGTAACAAGTTGCGGCCACTAATTGAAAATGGGTTGAAAATAAGGGGAAAATAAAGGAAATATTGGAAGCAATCAATTGAAATTGCAATTTAAATATAAAACAAAATAAGATAAAAACAAGAAAGGAAGCTAACTTTGGCAAGCCGAAGTTTTAAATGCAGAAAAGTTCTCCATTAAAAACTAAGAAAAAAAAAAACCAAACCAGACTGAAAACGGTTGAGTTTACGCCGAGTTACGATAAAAAAACCACTGAAGGAGTTCGCGATTTTTAAGTCAAAAAAAAATTAAAGGCGTCACATCGTAAAAATTCTAAAAAATTGGCTAAAAAATAGAAATCGAGTTTTAAATGCAGAAAAGTTCTCCATTAAAAACCAAAAAGGAAAAACCAAACCAGACTGAAATCGGTTGAGTTTACGCCAAGTTACGATCAAAAAACCACTGAAGGAGTTCGCGATTTTTAAGTCAAAAAAAAAGTAAAGCCGTCACATCGTAAAAATTCTAAAAAATTGGCAATAAAAATAGAAATCGAGTTTTAAATGCAGAAAAGTTCTCCATTAGAAACCAAGAAGGAAAAACCAAACCAGACTGAAATCGGTTGAGTTTACGCCAAGTTACGATCAAAAAACCACTGAAGGAGTTCGCGATTTTTAAGTCAAAAAAAAAGTAAAGCCGCCACATCGTAAAAATTCTAAAAAATTGGCAATAAAAATAGAAATCGAGTTTTAAATGCAGAAAAGTTCTCCATTAGAAACCAAGAAGGAAAAACCAAACCAGACTGAAATCGGTTGAGTTTACGCCAAGTTACGATCAAAAAACCACAGAAGGAGTTCGCGATTTTTTTTTAAGCCAAAAAAAATTAAAGGGGTCACATCGTAAAAATTCTAAAAAATTGGCTAAAAAATAGAAATCGAGATTTAAATGCAGAAAAGTTCTCCATTAAAAACCAAGAAGGAAAAACCAAACCAGAGTGAAATCGGTTGAGTTTAAGCCAAGTTACGATAAAAAAACCACTGAAGGAGTTCGCGATTTTTAAGTCAAAAAAAATTAAAGGCGTCACATCGTAAAAATTCTAAAAAATTGGCAATAAAAATATAAATCGAGTTTTAAATGCAGAAAAGTTCTCCATTAAAAACCAAGAAGGAAAAACCAAACCAGAGTGAAATCGGTTGAGTTTAAGCCAAGTTACGATAAAAAAACCACAGAAGGAGTTCGCGATTTTTTTTTAAGCCAAAAAAAATTAAAGGGGTCACATCGTAAAAATTCTAAAAAATTGGCTAAAAATAGAAATCGAGATTTAAATGCAGAAAAGTTCTCCATTAAAAACCAAGAAGGAAAAACCAAACCCGAGTGAAATCGGTTGAGTTTAAGCCAAGTTACGATCAAAAAACCACTGAAGGAGTTCGCGATTTTTAAGTCAAACAAAAAGTAAAGCCGTCACATCGTAAAAATTCTAAAAAATTGGCTAAAAAACAGAAATCGAGATTTTAATGCAGAAAAATTCTCCATTAAAAACCAAGAAGGAAAAACTAAACCAGAGTGAAATCGGTTGAGTTTACGCCAAGTTACGATAAAAAAACCACAGAAGGAGTTCGCGATTTTTTTTTAAGCCAAAAAAAATTAAAGGGGTCACATCGTAAAAATTCTAAAAAATTGGCTAAAAAATAGAAATCGAGTTTTAAATGCAGAAAAGTTCTCCATTAAAAACCAAGAAGGAAAAACTAAACCAGAGTGAATTCGGTTGAGTTTACGCCAAGTTACGATCAAAAAACCACTGAAGGAGTTCGCGATTTTTAAGTCAAAAAAAAATTAAAGGCGTCACATCGTAAAAATTCTAAAAAATTGGCTAAAAAATAGAAATCGAGTTTTAAATGCAGAAAAGTTCTCCATTAAAAACCAAGAAGGAAAAACTAAACCAGAG